>JAODTV010000007.1:3065812-3076876 GCA_025399955.1 Galeichthys feliceps
CTCATATTTTTGTCATTTTTATCACTAGGACTACTTGACGGTCTTTATCTCAAAATTAGATCAGGTGACTTTAGCCGGGTTTTCACGGGCAGGGACACATAAATAAACAAATCTGCGTTCATAGAGATCAAGCGACAGTGAATCCAGAAGACCGAAGTTATATTTCACTCCTTGAGCTAAATAGAGAAGGAATAAAACACGACAAGGAGTGCTGTTGTCGGGAAAATAATCCACGACGATGCGGTGTGATGAAGTGGAGTGAATGTGAGCACTCCAGAGTGGATTTCTGATTCACGACACGCCCCAAAGTGTTTCATTTCCCTTATACTCCAGTGATTTGTCAATGATGACGTGAATTTTGTTGTGTCATGTAACTGACTGATAAAGTTGCGACACTGGAGACTCGTTCTATAAAAATGGTAAATGAACCATATCGGTGAGTTCTGTGCTAACTAATGGAGCATGCTTGTGTTTAGGTAACGTGATGGACGAGCTCAGCGAGAGGTTCCCAGAGCTGATTGCAGTGGTGCCGTGTTTGTGGCTGTCAGGCCTGGCCTCTCACTAACGTCGTCCACGTGTAATCCAGAGCAGCATGAAGCAGGCTCACGAGCGCAATCAGGAATGCCTCCCTCCAAAGAAGCGGGACCTTCCGGTTAATAATGCTTCCACCGTTCCTAACAACAGTAGCAGCAGTAATACTGGAGGAGGAGGAGGAGGAGATGAAGCGACGATGTCACAGAGCTGTGGTGCGAGTGGAGAAGCTCAAGGTGGAAGCGGAAGCGGCGAATGGGTCCGTACTCAACCGAACCTACATTACGGAGTGGAGGGGTTGAAGAGCATCGCTCCAGGATTACCTGTGGATCAGTACAGCATGCTGTATGAAATCGCAGTCCCATCAGTCACCAGTCCCCACGCTGTGCTGGGTCACATCTCTCCAGCCTACACAGTTCCCTCACCGCTCCTCCCACACACTGGAATCCATTACCCACCTCTCGGCTACGCTCCGATCCCGCAGTTCGTCAGCCCTCAGTACGCCGCCGCCGTTCCCTATGCAGTCCCCCCAGGATTTGTCCCTAGTTCCTTGATACCTGCTCAGTCTCACCTGGTGCCCTATCCTTCCATCATCCAGGAAGGCGTTGTATCGTCCCCGCCTCAGCAGCAAGTTTCAGCTCACACCTACGCTAAGGTTGCGGCTGCAGGAGGCGTCCCGTTGGTGCTGGCATCTGAGCAGGTGGCATCCTCTTCTTCCTCGCAGCAGCAGTCCCTAGGTGCCATCGGGATGATTCCCACAGCTGAGCGCGTCCCCGTCTTCTACCACCCGTCGGCCAGCGACCGAGCCGTGCATCCTCAAAGCGGCTCGATGGAGCAGGACCGAGAGGTGAACGGAGGAGATCGGGAAAACGGCAGGGAGAGCCTGCAGGACGTGGTTTACGTTGCCAGAAACGTAGCAGTGCGGACGCAGCAAAGCACAGCGATGGAGCTGCAGGAGCGGAGGATCTGCAGGCAGGAAGGAAGAGCGTCACCCGGCCAGCGCAGCACTCCGGACATGGACCTGGAGGTGAGAGAACCGTCGTTTATTTTCATTTTATTGTTCATTTTGATCATCCAGATACGGTTTCAGGCAGTGCTTTAATTTTTGTTGAGTGACATCCTTTTTGAAGATAAATAGGACAAAAAAACCACTGAACTCAATTCGTTCTCAGTCAGTATTTTTTCAAGTGCTCCGTTTGATTCACTGGAATGTTTTTCTGGGTTCACTTCCAGGTCACGGTTCAGCTCTGGTCTATCAAACGGTCTTCCTGTTCCATCCAGGATATTCTCGTTTCGTTTGATGATAGTGTGTTTATTCGATCACAAATTGACCGTCCATCTTATTTTTGCTTGAGTAACTGTTTCAGAATCGACACGATTGTGCTTAGCTCTAATTTTTTTGTGTCCATCCTGAGAAAATGTGAGAGCATAAGGAAAAACATTCCACGGGGGTGTTTTTTTTTTTTTTTCAATCTGACGTCAAAGCATTGCGAAACGATCCTCCCCCAAATTGGTACCGTTGAGGCTTCGTTGAAAACGACTGCTCGTACTGCTCATAGTTATTTTCTTTGTATGTAAATGATGTTGAAACCTTTTGTCTTGCATCATGCCTTTGAATCAGTATTTGTTATACCATAAATTTTACTCCACTTCCTTCCTTTCTTCCCTCCTTCCTTTATTAGCTGTAGTACAGCTGCATAGGTAGTTGAGCAATAGACAATCTGAGAGCCGCTTCTTAGAAAGTCCCTGAGATTTCTTTTTCTTTCTTTGATTTATTTTTTTTTTTATTATACGCAGGAAGGAAATCTGATTGCACAAGTTAAAGGTCTTGAAATTGACTTCTTATAAAACATGCATTTTTTATTTTTTTTTTTTAAAGCCCTTGGGAACCTCAGTATGACATCGGAGTGTTTTTCTACACAGGTCCAGCAAGTGGTGGGTCGTCTGGCGTCTCCGGTGCGCGGTCGCAGAGAGGGAGCACTCGTCTCGTCTCAGAGTAACAGAGAGGTTCAGGGGGAGAGCAGGACGGTGTACACGACGCATCCCGCCGGCCAGCTGGACCTTCGAGTCCCACCTCATCATCATCCTCAGCAGACAGCACAGCCTGGTCATACGGTGATCCTGCCGAACGGGCAGCCGGTCCTCATGCCTCTAGACTACCATCCTCATCCTCAGCCTCATCCTCATCCTAATAATGAGGCTGCTGCTGAAACGCCGCAACACAAAATGTCAGATGCCTCAGGCATGGCTGAGCGGGTGGTGGCAGTGGAGCTGCCCGCTGTCCCAGGTGTCTCTGCCGTACCGCCTTCCTCACACTTCACCAAGGGTGCCATCATCCAGTTAGCAACGGGTGAGCTGAAGCGTGTGGAGGACCTGCAGACGCAGGATTTCGTACGCAGCGCCGAAGCGAGCACCGGGCTCAAGATCGACTCAAGCATGGTGGTGGACATCCGCGCGAGCTCGCAGAGGCCTGGCCTGGTCGCGCTACGCTTTGCCGTCGGCGAGCGCCAGAGCAAAGTGAGCATCGACGTTCCTCCCGAGCATCCGTTCTTCGTGTTCGGTCAGGGCTGGTCATCCTGCAGCCCGGAACGCACCGCCCAGCTCTACGGCCTCACCTGCCACCACCTCCAAGTCGGCGACGTCTGCGTCTCCATCACCCTTCAGCAACATTCGACGCCCCACCAAAAACCGCCATCGGTTTCCCAGCAGCCGCAGCAACCGACACCCAGCAGGACTTCCACCAAAGCCAACTCGACATCAGGAGCCTCCTCCAGCCAGCCTATGGGACCTCCGGCGCCCCAGAACCCACGGCCTCAGGCTCAGCTCAGGATGGAGCGCGTTCACCGAGACAGGGCTGACAAGGACGAGCCCTTAAAGCTGAGCGCCTTGGGACATGGAGATGTGCCCTCCAGACCCGACAGGACTTCGGCGGAGCATACGCGCAGCCAGAGCGGTTATTATTTGCACACTGAGGCCCACGGGCCCTCACAGAGGCGTTGGTCCACCCCTGGTTTCCAAAGATACCCCGTCAAGAGGGAGGAGGGAGGCCTAGCCGCGCCGCCGGGTTCCTCTCGGCCCTCGTTCATCCCTCAGGAGGTCAAACTATCCATCGAGGGGCGTTCCAACGCCGGGAAGTAGCAACAGCAGGACGCAGGACACATGGGGCAAGAGGGGAGGAACGTGTCAGATGTATGTGAAAAGAAAAAGAGAGAGAATGTAGCCTAAGAATGTTTTTGTTTTTTCTTTTGAGATTTTGCACACGAAAGATTTTATACATACACACCCTTGTTTTTAGGCAGCCCGAGAGCACTCGGGGCGAGTTAGTGCCAGTTCGTAACGATGGCAAGACCGCCGACCATCTGGACTTACGGCTCCAGATGGTAAATTATCTACCAAAGCCTTTCACGCTCTGTAAGTCACTTGCAGACGAAATATCATGAGTTAGAACGTTCGCAGCTCTTTGAATTAACGTGTATTGAAGGATGTGACGGTTGGGGGGGGACGAGGTGCAGCCATAGGATGTTCATAATTATGCCTGTTTTCCTCCCCATATAGAAATATAAATCTATAAATAAAAATAGATATATGAAATATATCTTGAACTTAATAGATAGTTTGGACTACCTAAACCTAAAAGAAAGGCTCTCTCTCTCTCGGGGTGTTTTTACTTTACCCTCACTCTCGCTTTTGACTCCACCCTTTTTCACGGCACATCGTTGTCACATGACTACACATTAACCCCTGGCCACATTTCTTTTCCCTTTCCTCAGGGCTGATGTTTTTCCTTTTTTTTTTTTTTCCTTTCATTTGTACCTCGAGAACGATCACCTCTTCCTGAATCAATCAAACGACCAACAATCAATATTTACGAACGAACGTTTAAAAAAAAAAAAAAAAAAAAAAAGTATCGGTTACGTTTACACTGTCCACAGTATCATGCTCTACCTGTGCCACGTGTATTGTTTTGTTTTACATAGATATTTCTTCTTTTTTTTTTTCCCCGCATGCTCGTATTTAAGGTATTGAGGTTTAAGAATCAGCATTCCAGCATATTTTGGCGTGTTTAATCGTTTTGTTACGTCCTTATTGTAGAAAGTGTTTGGTGTCGGCTAAAATCTTCACCACTTCAAAAAAGAAAGAGAAAAATGTGGTACAGGTTTGAGCTGTTGGAGATTGACCTGGTTTTCTTTTTTTTTGAATCTATAAGGTAAAGATGATTGCTGCCGAGTGAAATCACCGCTGATGGTTTGAAAGCAATAGCCTGATTTTTATTTTCACTCCTCGATCCCTGTGATGATGCAACAACAGTCTATGTGGTGGTTTTTTTTTTCTTCCCCCCCCCCCCCGTAGTAATGTATAACATTGTTTTTTTTTTTTTTTTTTATTTCTTCTGAATTCTCGGGGGTGTGTGAGACCTTTTGAAACGACACAATCTCTCTTCTTCTTTTTCTACTTCTTTTGGTCGTGTTGTAAGGTTCCCGGTTCTAATATCTGAGTCGATCACTTTCTTATTCCGCGTAGGGCGTTTTGTTCGGTCCTCATCTCCTCCTTGTTTTTTTTTTTTTTTTCCCCTTGTTGAGATTTTTGTACGATGTAGGATTTCCTTCTCTGCAATATGACTCCTCCTCCTGATGACTCTCGTCATTGCACGTGGTTGATGAGGGCTGGGCGATGTGACACAAATATTGTATCGTGATACTTTGATACTTTCTCCTGAAGCATTTGTACAATACACGGTGTGTAATTGCAAAAGAGTAGAGCTGCGTAAAATAATAACAATAATAATAATAATTAAAAAAAATTAACCGTATGAACGTGAGGAGAAAATTCCATACAAGCTGCAACAGAAGCTAAAATCATCAGTTGTCATTGCGATGGTGATATTTGTGTATTGTGGCACAATTTATCACCGTATTGATATTATATCGTCTCATCGGCCAGCCCTGTGGTTGATTTTATAGTTGATAGACACTGACCTTTTTGATTGGATTTTTTTTTTTTTTTTTTTTTTTTTTTTTTTTTGTATGAAGGAAAAGCTTTTCAACTTAAAATTATTTATTTCTTTTTTTTTTTTTTTTGGTGAGAAACTGACAGGTGTGTTTTGACACTGTTTACAAATTAGCCAAGAAGAAATGCTGCAGTTTCGTCACTTTTTTTTTTTTTTTTTTTTGTTATTCAACAAATTTAAACAGACAAAATGAAAACCAAGTGCAATTAGACCTGGAGATTTAAAAGCAAAGGTTTTTAATATAAAAATATAAATATGAATATCAGATGGCATTCCAGATACGAGCCTGACATTCCGGTTTGGTGTGATATTTTTATTTTATTTTATGTTTTTTGCTTTAGAACAGCCATTTCATCATTTAATACTAATCTGTATTCCAAGTTTTTCTCATTTCATTCATTTTTTTTTTTTTTTAAATCTCGCTCTACATTTTAAAAAAAAAAAAAAAAAAAAAAAAAGAATTTTATAATGAAAAAGATGTCGTGGTTTTTTTTTTTTTTTTGGTTTTTTTGATAGATATTTTCCCCCCCTTCCTAGTAGCGCTCATGTGACCATTCTAAAGGTAGCATTAACTCTAACCACACATATAAATACATCGACTGACTGGCTGGCGGTTCTGGTGGTTTGACCTCATTGACTGACTGACTGACTATCTTTACCTGGTGTGGCGGTCTCTGATGCGTTTCCGGTTTCGGGATGTTCTCTCCAATATCTGATCTTGTATCATGGCTGATTGACGTCATCATCCCGCCGTAGATTTTCCGTAAATATCATATCATATATATATCGTATCATGTATAGATCTCTTCTCGTATGTGGTCTTATATATTTCAAGTCTTGCTGTTTTGATTAGGGATGCATCGATAACGTTCTCCCTCCGTAAAGCAGAGTCCGAGGACGTTATTTGGGTACTCGTCCATACTGATGAGGCCTGTTAAGTTTTAATCGATTGGAAACGTCATGGGATATTTGTTTACTTCTGTTTGTGTGGGTGTGTGATGGACGGGTGATCTGAGCGTGTATTCGTTTAAAAATGAACTTGAAGTGGGCGTGTCTATGCTTCTTGCTCAGTGCTCGCTGAATGGAGCTGCTCGGACATGCACCAGTTTCTCTGCATACTCGCTTCACATCTTTGTGTAAGCGCAATTCATGGCCGTTTTGCGCTCATCTCGGGTTTATGATTATCTGCGAAACACGCCCGCATCGTTGTCGTGTCATGACGTCGTACCCTTGGATCACCTCGTATCAGATGTTGATAGATATCATCAAAATATTTTGTTTCTTCTTTTTTTAACAACTCTGTGACTGATCTCCATATCAATATCAAGATCAATAATGATGCATCCCTATTTTCAATATTAACATCCAGGAATAAACTTCCCAGCTTCCCGTTGGTGCGACTGCTGCCTCAAGTCTTCATCTGTCCCAAAGGGGCGTGACCGACCGCTCTGTTCCAGCCCGTCTGAACAGACTCTTACATGACCAAAAAAAGTGAGAAAGTTCCAGCCAGACGAATGCAGTACGTGAGGTCTTTAGGTTTTTCCGCTCATTTAAACAGTAGACATGACGTTTATTAGACAAGCAATACCCTTCCCCAGAGGATTCCTCGCCCCGTATCCGATCTCAGCGCTATCTACTATGCAGTAAGTGCGAACATCTAAACTCTCGCAGCTCAACAAAGGAACTGTACGCGTTTCTTTTGTATCGTGCACCAATTTCATTGGAATGACTCGCCCCGGTCATTTTAGTTCCCCAACCATCAGAGAGAAACTCCTTAAAGCGGAACTCCAGTTTTTGTTTGTTCTTTTTTTTTTTTTCTTCCTCCCCAATCTGAACTCTGTTCGCTGTATCTGTACAGTCTGATTATGATTAATGCCTCCCCATAAGAATCGTCACGCAACAGCATTTCCTGGAAAAAATACCACAAATCGACTTTCAATGGAAGTCTAAGGGCAGACGTTGAACCTCAGTAAATGTGAAACGAAAACGATGACCTATGCGATTCTAAAATCGGGGGGAAAAAAAATAATTATTCCTCCTGACGCTGCACAGGAACCAGAAAGGTGTTCCAATGAGACTGACATCCGGAGGAAAAATGTCACCAAAACTATATTTTCCCCCGTTTCTGGAAGGCGTGAGCGATGCGGGTAAAAAGTAGTTCCGGTTGTTTTACACATCTCCGAATCCATACGCCGTTAGTGCCTCGTTATATTTTGCACAGAAGCACAAATTCTTCCAGCTGAGAAGCTCTGGAGAAGACTAAAAGCATCAATTGTACACATTTTTTAGGGAAGAGTTTTACTTCCTGAACAGACCGACGAGTCCGACGTCTGCCCTTAGACTTCTGTTCGAAGTGAAGTTTAGTTTAAACTGGTTTGGTGAGGATGTTTTCCTCCTCCCTGAATAGAAATATATTGAAATTGAAATGTCGTATATAATAATAATAATAATAATAATAATAATAATAATAATACGTACGCTACACCAGAATGTCTATCCATTGCATCTGTTTAAAAAAAAAAAAAAAGTAGTTTCCCTTTAATCTTGTTGCATTAATAGAATAATTGAAGCTCGATTATTTTATTTATTATTTTTGTTAGCGGTCATATTGCTAAAACGAAAAACTTCCCAAAACTTGAAGCTTGTCATGTTGCTTGGTTACTGTATATCGTGTGTGTTAATGTTAATCGTCACCCTCACTGCTCCATGGCGTCTCGAACTCGAACGCACTGCCTTACTGACCCCCTGCTGGAGGAGGTCAGATTGTGTGTCATGAAACGCTTCAATCCTGTGCACTGTAACTGAGAAACGTCAATGTGTTTTCCGTGCCTTTCCTGCGCGCGTGTATGAGATCCATCATGCCACACCCACCACCATCACTTTGCTTCGACCACTAAGGGCTGATTTATACGTCATTAGACATTTGTATCTCTAAAACCTAGCATAAATGTGAGCACTAGGGGGCAGTGTGGCGAATACATCAATAAAAACGTAAAGAAAATGGAAGTGTTGGTTTAATGATAACTCGCCAGTTTATTCACAAACACATCCACCTGGATTTCCCTTTAAGTGCTCATTTTGCTGTTCAGTAATCGTCGTATTTAAAAAAAATCGTACGTAAAGCTGCGAATTGATAAATTATTACTTAGCGTACCAGACAAGATCCCAGTAAAACCTCGACTGAATTCTGTAACGGACAACGTTATCGATGGACAGTGTGTTTTCTCCGTGACTGGAAATACGATGAAGTTCCTCAAACGTTAGATCTGCGATTAAAGAAAATGCGTACGATTTTGGTTACGTGATTAATCAGAATGAGCCTGGATGTAAAAAAAAAAAAAAAAAGTGTGAAACGTTCTCCAAAGTGAGCCTGAGATCATAGAGATTTTTCTGTCCATTTGCATGCTTCGTTTAAGTTCCGGCATCGTAGCTACGTATTTTTGGAGCTATATTGAGTTTGACGCCCTCCTATTGGTGGATTTTAGACGAGCGTCATAGCAACACTCTGACACTAAGATCTGAGGTTGTAATCTGAAGCGTTTCACACTGCCGGAACTTTTTCCGTCGGATCTTGCTTGCATTCCGAGAGCTGATCTCAACTGCAAAAATTGATGTAAAAAAAAAAAGAAAGTGCGACAGAAAAATCAGACCAAAAATTCGTACACGATAAAACCGACGAAGTGTTTTATAACGTCGCAACTCTTCTACTCAATCTGGTTTTGGTTCGGCTGTAAACATGGACGATGTGTCTGTTTCGAGATCTGCACGTCCACTTCCTGACCGTGTTCTCTGTTTACGTTTTGACATCAACGCGCTTGCGTTAATCTCGGCAAACGTACAAATCAGCCCTTAGTCCCAATCCGTCATGAATGAATGGTTCCCTTTCGTGTTCTCATCTCTTCATCGACATCATGTCTTGGACGGTATGATGTCACTCGTCCCTTGTGCACAAACAGCGCCCCCTGGAGAAGAATCGTAGTAGTGCACTCTGGCTATTTTTTAAAAATATATATATCTACAGTATATAAGAAAAAAGATTCCTCATCATCACCGACATAATCAACTGAAAGATGCACTTATTGAAGTCCACACTCGGTTACATAGTAACCTTCTGTAATAACGAATTATATGCGAAACCGTGTTAATACAATCAACACTTGTGTATGTATGTGTGTGTAGATAAAAGATGAGCTTTCTATATTATCAAGCTTGCCTTAAGATTTTTGTGGAACAAATGAATGAGTGATGCGTACGTACGTCAGAATCGCCCGAAAGCAGGAGCGCGGCCGTCTGCAGGTCGACTCTCCCGCGGAAAGGAAGTGACGTGAAGTTGTATGGCGTTGCGTTCTGATTCAAATTAAATGGGGAAAAAAAAGGGTCGTGCACTGCGGACATGGGCCTTTGACGAGCGTTTACCTCAAACCTTGTGTGGTTGGTGTTAGGAAATGAACCATTTTGCGGGAAATGCGCCTGCGATGATGACGACGGTGTGCGAGTTGAAGGCGTGGCACTGATTGCTTGTATCAGGTGACCATACTGGGTGATGGATGGATGAAAGGATGGATGCTCAAATCTTCAGTTGTACTATCCCCTTGATTTTTTTTCTTTTTTTTTTTTCTTTTAAGATGACCCAGAATCCTGATCATGTGACGTTTAATTGATCGGTTTTGCAGAAGAAGTGGAACTGAAACTAAAAGAGCGAGCGAGAAAGTTCTCACGGTTATTTTTTTTTAACGATTAATTATCTACTTTTAAATCGTACCTTGTTGGCACTAAGTGACACTGCTTTTTGTTTTCCTTGGTTTTTTACGTGATCACGTAACCAGTTTTTTTTAAAAGAAACAAGCGTCTTTCTTTTAATGCATAAAAGAACCTGCAAAATATATGCAATGATGTGTATGTAATATTCAATCCTCAAGTATAATCCAGGTTATATGGACTTTGTATAGTGAATTTTAATATCGTATGGCCGTACCGATATGTATTAATTCTTCTCAGAAAGCCTTAGAAGTCGTCTACCCAAAGTGCTCCCTTAGAAAACCCCACACCTACCTGAACTTTACAAAGCATTAATAACTATATTTTGTTGCGTTTTTATTTGTACCCTTTTTTTGGAATAAAATAGATTTGTACTGTATATTTGTACCTCTCTGTGAACTACTTAGGGCAGTTTGTTTTTTTGGTTTTTTTTTTGGTTTTTTTCCTTTTCTTTTCGCTGTCTTAATTCTATGTACGGACACAAAGATATTGTATTTTTATTGTTACAGCTAACTTCTTGGAAACATTGCATTTATCATGTTTGTTAAGTAAACACAATATAATATATATAATATTACCAAACTGGCCTGGCTTCTTTTCTGGATTGGTCTTTAGGTTTCAAGTGAAAATCTTACGTTCAACAGTTATTCCACAAAGTCGAGTCGTGCACGAGCTGATAGCCGACGAGGTGCGTAGCACCGAGATTGAGTGGAATAACTGTTTTATTCTATCCACATTCACTGGATTTTGAGAAACAGAGCATTTTT
>JAODTV010000007.1:4466267-4482476 GCA_025399955.1 Galeichthys feliceps
TTTGAGGGAAAAAATGAATTTAATCCATTTTGGAATAAGGCTGTAACATAACAAAATGTGAAAAAAGTGAAGCGCTGTGAATACTTTCCGGATGCACCGTATATACACATTTTTAAACCCAGAAACTATAAGGGATGGGTTGAGGGCACAAACCTTTGCACGGAACTGTACAATTCTGTGTATTTTGTGCTAATGGAGAATAGCCTACATAGTGACATTTACACAAAGCTTCTAACATATCTAGCTTAAAGAAAAAAAAATTATTCAAAATAAAAATAAATAAATTAGCTCCCCAGTAAATTGTAATCCAGTTCTTCTTTAAGCAACTCAGCTTCATCACCTCCTGCATGCCATCGAGTCTACAGTGGAGTGTTATTGCGGAGTTGATGGAGGATGCAACAGCTCTATTTTTTTCCATATTTGCAGTGGAGAAATAATTATGTTTATATTTGTCTGTGGAGTGGAATTGCTCGCTCGCCGATTGCTCAAAGCACCTCTGAATGCCGTTATGCCGTCTCTATTCACCAGCCAGGAAACAAATGATGAACACGTTATTAGGACCAGGTAGCAATATTTTTTCTTTTATAGAGATGATAATGTATCGCTCTCCCTACACCAGTGGCACATTGTAAAAACACATTGGAGCAATACAATGCACATTAAAAGCAGAACCTTTTTTTTTTTTTTTTACAAGTAGAAGGAGAGTAAAGCTACTTCATCCGCTCATGTCAGACAGGCGCTCTTAATGAATTCGGAAATAGGTGACTCATTTCTTGCAGACAGTGCATAAAAATGCGTGCAGGCTCTCTCTTTATTTGTCTGGTCTCTCTCTCTCTCTCTCTCTCTCTCTCTCTCTGTCTGTAAATCCCTCCCTCCCTCTCTGTCTGTGTATCATTTTCTGTCTGTCTTAGATAGGGATAATGAAAATAATTGTGCTTCATTAATTCTCAGTCTGGCTCAGATGATAGCCATTTGGAACTGTGTTTTTGCGAATTAGACAGTCCAAATTAAAAAAATGACCTTGGGATACTGGCTGTGCTGGGCTCTCGTGGCTTAATGAAGCACTTGTCTCGAAACAGTCCACTTTGTAATGTAAATCAGTGCCGTGTTTTTGCTTTGCAACTCTCCATACTGGCCACGTTAATTTACACGTTTCAGTTTTGGACGAGAGTGTGGTCGAAAGAAAAAAATACATATATTAAAAGTCAAATTTCTTCCGCGTACACAAATCAAATTTTAAAACGTAGAGCCGTCTTTACAGTTCCACTTAACCTCAAGACCAGTGAAGTAACTGGATGCTGGATGCTCTCGGACTGTGTCCTTGGTACAGTCAGGTGCTCCGTGATGATTGTGCATGATCATGATTTACATTTTAGAGAAGCTTGGGAGTGCTCGGTATTCTCTGTGTATCATAAATCCTGCCTGTGAATATGTACTCATTAGTGGATAAAAAAAAAACAAGAATAGGTTTTGAATATAATGATCAGAATACTTTGTATAAATGTATTTAATCAGGTATGTAGTCACACAGATATGAAAGGGTGTGAGGTGTAGGTGGTGTGATGAAAAGAGAAAAGAAGACGGGGCAACACAAGGACATAAACATAAAATGAAAGTAGGAATTAGACATGGAAGCGAGGCGAGCAAGCAGGGGGAGATGGGAAGGAATGAGGAATTGAAATGCTGCCCGGGTAGAGAGGCTGATTGTTCTGTTAATTGAAGGAAGGTGAAGCAGACAGTGCTCCATCTCCCAGCCCTTTTTCCAATCTTAGTCACTGATTGTTGTTAAATAGGAGCTGGTTAATGAGTGATTTTGATGAATTGTTATCTTTTTTTCCCCTTCTGGAAGAGCGAGAGAGGAATAAAAGGGATATGAAGAAGGAGAAAAAGAGGCATCGAGATGCAACAGAAGCAGGGAAGCTGCTCGGAAAGACAGGGAATTTCTTTGTACTTTCTGCTCTGAGCTTTTCACTGGAATGTGATACACTTTTATGAGAAGAAGGAATTATTTAATTAGGCTCCTAATAAGCTTTTCAGCTGGCCAAGGTAGACTTCTTGGCCCCATCACACTAATTGGCTGCAGCAGAACTTTCCCAGAGTTTGACAAACATCATCTGTGATCAAAGTGCAAATTCATGCAATGGCAAATAAAGTAAGAACATCAATAACATGATTACTTGTGTGGAAGGCAAAACCTTTATATTCGTGAGTGATTAATAAGCGATTAAACAAAATCGGACAGTTTATCTGAGATGTGTTATTCGCTCATCTGTCCGGAAATGATCAAATGTTTTGGGTTTTTTTTTTTTTTAAGTTTGTCCTGCATACCATATTAGTGGTTGTTGAAAAGGATTTTAATTATCATGTGGCACACTATGTGTTTTATTTTCCAGGTGGCAACATCAGAGGTGCTGCCAGCAAGCATGTTCATACCAGTCCCTGGACCGGAGAAAGAGTCTCAAAACACGCCCCAATCCTTGTCTAACTCAACCTCTGAAGACACAAAGAAACAAACAGGTGTGAATGTTTGTTACCGTTTTGAATACTATCTGCAAAAATATTCAAATAGAACTGAATCATTTGTATTTACATGCACATAAAAAGCTATTTTTATATCACTAATACTTATTATTGTATCCGATTGCAGATGCTACAGATGTTGAAGCTGATAAAGGAATTCCTCTGGTCTCAGACATAATCGAATCTCGCAAGTCACCACTTGAAGATCAACATCCTGTAAGAGATGAGACTACTGGTTTCCTCTGCTGGAAGAAGGGCTGTAATCAAGTATTCAAATCCTCCAACGCTCTCCAGATACACTTCAATGAGGTCCATAACAAAAGGCCACAGCTCCCCGTCTCTGATCGCCACGTTTACAAGTACCGTTGTAATCAGTGCAGTTTAGCATTCAAGACAATTGAGAAACTGCAGTTGCATTCCCAATACCATGTCATCAGAGCAGCCACCATGTGTTGTCTCTGTCAACGGAGTTTCAGGACGCTACAGGCCTTGAAAAAACACCTGGAGTCCAGTCACCTTGAACTGAGTGAAGCTGATATTCAGCAGCTCTATGGAGGCTTACTAATGAATGGAGACCTCATGGTTATTGGTGACCCTTCACTTGGGGAGGACCAGGGAGGTCTCATTGAAGATGAGAAAGAAGGAGAGGACAGTGATCCAGAAGAGAAACAGAGTCCAACTGGTAGTGACTCTGGATCATTACAAGAAGATTTTGGATCTGAGCCCAAGCGAGCGCTGCCATTTAGGAAAGGCCCCAATTTCACCATGGAGAAATTCTTAGACCCTTCTCGTCCTTTTAAGTGCACAGTCTGCAAAGAGTCTTTTACCCAGAAGAATATTCTTCTGGTACATTATAACTCTGTGTCACACTTGCATAAGGTCAAACGGGCTCTGCAAGAATCCACTACAGGTCAACCGGAACCAACCAGCAGTCCTGATAATAAGCCCTTCAAATGCAGCACTTGCAATGTCGCATACAGTCAGAGCTCTACACTGGAAATTCATATGCGTTCTGTTCTGCACCAAACCAAAGCCAGGGCAGCCAAACTTGAAGCAGCGGGTGGAGGCTCCAGTTCTGTCAGCAGTGGCGGCTTAAGTGGAGGCACATCAAATAGCACTTCTACTCCCAGCCCTATCCCATCAACTAACTCAACAACCAGCTCAAGCAACAACAGCTGCTCTCCAGCAGGGGTTCAGACAGCACAGAGCATCCTGGGGGGAAACCAATCGAGTCAGTCTCAGAACCTTGAGACTATGTCTAACTCAACTTCTCATCATCATCCTTCTGAAAACCATGATGTGAAAAAAAAGAAATTTGCAGACATGCTGTCCTCAAGAGGTCACCAGCAGCTCCAACAGCAGCAGCAGTTGGCACAGGCTCAAGTGCAAGCCCAGGCCCAACTTCAGCAAGAGCTCCAACAACAAGCTGCCCTCATTCAGTCCCAGCTGTTCAACCCACTACTCCAGCACTTCCCAATGACAGCAGATGCACTTTTGCCCCTTCAGCAGCAACAGCTTTTATTTCCTTTCTACATCCCTGGGGCAGAATTCCAGCTGAATCCAGAAATTAACTTGAACAGTGCTGCACTGAACCTAAGTAGCTCTGCTGCCTCTTTGTTGGAGGAGCAGAAGAACCAGGTCCAACAGAGCTGCTTACAACAACAACTGATGCATCATCACCTTCAGCAACAGCACCAAGGCCATTCCCTCTCCCAGGCATCAAGCCAAATGGCTTTACTTCAGCAGAGTGCATCTGTCTCACACCCTGTAGAAAAAAAACCAAAGTCGCTTGGTCCTCATAGTGAGAAGGACAGAGACCCGCCAAAGGATAAAGAAATTAACGATAAAGCAGAGGATCATGCTCCAAAGGATATCCCAGACAATTTAAAGTCCAAAGAAAAGAAAGATATACCACAGACTATAGCTAATTTGAATCAGGACAATGGATGCCCTCCACCGAGGATTGCATCAGATGCTCGTGGTAACGCCACCAAAGTGCTATTGGAGAATTTTGGATTTGAATTGGTAATTCAATACAATGAGAACAAACAGAAAGCTCAGAGAAAGCCCACCGGATCTGTGTCTGGAACAGCTGCACCAGGTGGTATCACTAGAGTTGTGGACCCTGTTGAGGGACTGGAGAAATTGGAATGTGAGGCCTGCGGAAAGCTCTTTTCCAACATACTAATACTAAAAAGTCACCAGGAGCATATCCATCAGTCCTTCTTCCCATTTAGATCACTAGAGAGGTTTGCTAAGGAGTACAGAGAACAATATGACAAGCTATACCCACTAAGACCACAAACACCTGAGGCTGCTCCTCCCCCACCACCACCTCCCCCTCCCCCGCCACCACCACCTCCTCCACAGAGGGTACCAACACCAAATATTCCTGTTTCTACCCCTGCACTCACTCCACCAACTGCTTCAACCCCACAGCCCCCGGGTCCACTACCTCAGATTCCAATGCCAATGGATCTTCCTCTCTTCTCTCCACTCATGATGCAGCCAATGTCCCTCCAGTCATTACCCTCTCAAATTCCTGCGCAGTTACAAGCTGTTGAGCCTGGTCTAGCCACTGATCTTGCACAACTGTACCAGCAGCAGCTCACACCTGCTATGCTGCAGCAGCAGAATAAGAGGCCCCGCACCCGTATTACAGATGACCAGCTAAGGGTTCTAAGGCAGTACTTTGACATAAACAATTCACCAAATGAAGACCAAATAAAAGAAATGGCAGACAAGTCAGGACTTCCACAGAAAGTCATTAAGCACTGGTTTCGGAATACTCTCTTCAAGGAGCGACAGCGCAACAAAGACTCACCCTATAATTTCAACAATCCCCCCATCACTACCTTGGAGGATGTCAAAATTGACTCTAAACCACCTTCACCTGAACCCCTAAAGCCAGATTCCTATGGCAGTAAGAGGTCCTCAAGGACACGGTTCACAGACTACCAGCTTCGAGTACTGCAGGATTTCTTTGATGCTAATGCATACCCTAAAGATGATGAATTTGAGCAGTTGTCCAATCTTTTGAGCCTACCAACTAGGGTCATTGTTGTTTGGTTCCAGAATGCCAGACAAAAAGCTCGTAAAAATTATGAGAACCAGGGAGATGGAGCAAAAGATGGTGAGCGGCGTGAGCTGTCCAATGACCGATACATTCGCACTACTAACTTGAACTATCAGTGCAAGAAGTGCAGTCTGGTCTTCCAGCGGATATTTGATCTTATTAAACATCAAAAGAAGCTTTGCTACAAAGATGAGGATGAGGAAGGGCAATATGACAGTCAAAATGAAGACTCTGTTGATCTCTCACATGAATACTTTTCATCTTCTGGGTCATCAGGTCACACTCCAATGTCATCATCCTCAAGCCTCTGCCCTATTCCACCTTCATCCACATCATTCTCTCATATGACGTCATCTGAGAAGGTAGAGTCTACATCAACAAACACATCAAACATCTTTGATGAAAAATCCAAAAACACTGCAGAACCATCTCTGGGACCAAGAGAGCAGTCATCTTTGAAACAGGAAAGCAGTCAACCAGCTGAGATTCCACAACAAAAACCACCACGAGAGGAAAAGGTTCAACTCACCCCAAAGAACACAAAGCTTTCATCACCTTCCCTCTCTCAACAGCAACAACATAGTGCTGCTTCAGCCTCTGCCTCACATACCAGCCAAACCCCCTCCCAAAGTTCTCTCATGGCTCTTAATCCCCATTTAGCCTCACAGCAGCAGCTGGGCCAGCAAATGATTCCCTACCAGTGTGAGCAGTGTAAACTTGCTTTTCCCTCATTTGAGCACTGGCAAGAACACCAGCAGCTTCACTTTTTGAGCGTTCAAAACCAATTTATTCATCCCCAGTTCTTGGACCGCCCAATGGACATGTCTTTTATGTTATTTGACCCCAGCAATCCTTTGCTTGCCAGCCAGCTTCTCGCTGGAGCATTGCCACAAATACCAAGCAGCTCTGCCACCTCTCCATCAACACCTACATCCACCATGAACTCCCTAAAGAGGAAGCTAGAGGAAAAAGCAGGCACTAGTCCAGGGGAAAATGATAGTACCAACAGTGGGGAAGAACCACAACGAGACAAACGTCTTCGAACCACTATTACACCAGAGCAGCTTGAGATCCTGTACCAGAAATATTTATTAGACTCTAACCCCACTCGAAAGATGCTTGACCATATTGCTCATGAGGTGGGGCTCAAGAAACGGGTGGTGCAAGTATGGTTCCAAAACACTAGGGCCAGGGAAAGAAAAGGACAGTTTCGGGCTGTTGGGCCAGCTCAAGCCCATCGCCGTTGCCCCTTTTGTCGTGCCCTCTTTAAAGCTAAAACTGCCCTGGAAGCCCACATCCGTTCACGCCACTGGCATGAGGCAAAGCGTGCTGGTTACAACATAACACTTACTGGTTTGCTATCTGAACAAGATGGCATGCAATTGAAGATGGATCCTCAGGATATTGCTAACTTCTCTCATCTTGGTTCTTCTAATAATGATGGCCACTGCTCATCTCTGTCACCTGTGAGTAAAACCCTGGACTTGTCTCCCAGGGCACTTTTAAGTCCAACATCGATTAAGGTCGAGGGAATGGAGGAGTTTGAAAGCCCAACCATGTCATCAGTAAACATTAACTTTGATCAAAACAAGCTTGATAATGACGATTGTTCTTCTGTGAACACTGCAATTACTGACACCACGACCGGTGATGAGGCAAATGCAGACAATGACAACACTGATATGAAGCACAGTCACAACAGTGGAGATTTCTTGTCCAAGACTGGAGGATTAGTCCCATCTCTTGAGAATGATGACCAGATGTCTTCAGGACTAGTGAGCCCTGCAACAAGTTATTATGCAAAAGACTTTGAAAATGAAAACATGGTGGATTACAGTGAAACATCTAGTCTGGCAGACCCATGCTCACCAAGCCCCGGGGCATCTGGAAGTAGAAGCATTGACAGTGGAGACAGGCCAGGCCAAAAGCGCTTCCGAACTCAGATGACAAACCTCCAGCTGAAACTCCTTAAGTCCTGCTTCAGTGATTATAGGACACCTACAATGTTGGAATGTGAGGTACTCGGCAATGACATTGGCCTCCCAAAGAGAGTTGTACAAGTCTGGTTCCAGAATGCTCGTGCTAAAGAAAAGAAAGCTAAACTCAGTATGGCTAAACACTTTGGAATCAACCAGACTTCTTATGAGGGACCTAAGACAGAGTGCACCTTGTGTGGTGTAAAATATAGTGCACGTCTCTCAGTGCGGGACCACATCTTCTCCCAGCAACATATCTCCAAGGTGAAGGAGACTATTGGAAGCCAGCTTGACAAAGAGAAAGAGTACTTTGACCCAGCTACTGTTCGTCAGCTAATGGCCCAGCAAGAGATGGATCGCATCAAGAAAGCCAATGAGGTTCTCGGTCTGGCGCAGCAACAAGGGATGTTTGACAGTCCAGCCTTGCAAGCCCTAAATATGCAGTCGGCCTATCAGAATCTGCAAGGAATTCCCCCGGTTCTCCTGCCAGGGGTTGGAAACCCTTCCCTTCCAGGTTTTAACTCAACCAACTCAGGTATGTTATTAATAGCCACTAAAATGTCAAATACACCAAATACATGTACTGACATATTTGATAACTAGTTTTTCAATGTAGCAATTTAATGTATGCTCTGAAATTGATTGTATTGGTTATTTTTCTAGTTTTGATCCATAGATTATCATATTAATTCACTTTCCTTCTATGTTGTTTTCTTTTAGCTTTAACCCCTCCAAAACCTCCAAACATTCTAAACATGTCCGGTGCCAGTGTACCTTCACCCAGTCTCCCCACATCTGGTTTACCCAACAAGATCCCCTCTTCTTCCTCCTTGGCCTCACCCAGCCCTGCTCAGGCCAGCACTTCTGTTGCCCACTCAACTACTACTACCACACCCACATCAAACTCCCTGGCCACCCCACGGGCTGATCATCTCAAAGAGCGTGAAACTGAGAAAGCCAGGGAGAAAGACAAGCCCAAGGAAAAAGTTGAGAAGTCACCCACACCATCATCAACTGCGGGTACTCCTGCTCCCTCCACTTCTGCTGCCAGTGCCAAGAAAGAAAAACCAGACACAGCTGTTCCAGCCACTTCAATGCCAACTCCTGGCATGGAATATGTGGTTGATCCTGCTCAGCTTCAAGCTCTGCAGGCTGCTTTAGCATCGGATCCAACAGCACTGCTTACCAGCCAGTTCCTGCCCTATTTTATGCCAGGTTTCTCTCCATATTATGCCCCTCAGATTCCAGGGGCTCTTCAAGGTGGATACCTTCAGCCTATGTATGGTATGGAAAGTCTTTTCCCCTACAACCCAGCTTTATCACAAGCCCTGATGGGGTTATCACCGGGATCACTGCTCCAGCATTACCAGCAATATCAACAGAGCCTGCAGGAAGCACTTCAGCAGCAGCAGCGACAGCTTCAGCAAATCCAGCAACCAAAAGCAAGCCAAACCCCAGCTTCTTCTCAGCCTTCGGTGGACCGCAAAGATTCTGCCAAAGATTCAGTAAAAACAGAGAATAAGAAAGGCGCTCTCCCAGTTGATACCTCTTCACATAATAACTTGCCCCATGAGCAGCATGAAGTGGATGGTAAAGGCGCAGACCCCCTTCTTGACCAATACATTGTCCCCAAAGTTCAGTATCGGCTGGCGTGCCGCAAGTGTCAAACTGTTTTCCGCAAGGAGGAAGCAGCTATCAGCCACCTGAAGTCAATCTGCTTTTTTGGTCAGTCTGTGGCAAACCTGCAAGAGATGTTGCTTCGAGTCCCCAGCAGCAGCAGTACAGCTGAGGGTAGCCTCTATGACTGCCTGGCTTGTAATGTCTCTCTGGATGGGGACAAAGCACTTAGTCAACATCTGGATTCATCCTTGCACAAACACAGAACAATCACGCGGTCAGCCGGAAATGCCAAAGAGCACGCTACTAGTTTATTACCTCACTCTTCAGCCTGCTTCCCCGATCCTAACACCGCATCTACCTCGCAGTCTGTCACCCACCCAAACAACACCACGACATCTCCCCCGCCAACGACGTCAAACACCACGCCATCATCATCTGTGTCTGCATCCTCATGCTCCTCTGCCACACTTAACACCACAGCTGCCAGCAAACCCTGGCCCCAGGCCCCTTTCTCTAAAGCTTTAGCTGGAAAGCCCAATGCCACCCCTTCGACATCATCCTCTTTTCCTCCAGTATCCTCACCTTCAACGGTTACCTCAAGTTCATTGAGCACCTCAGGGGTTCAGACCTCGATACCAACAGACGTCTTTACCGACGACTCTGACTCTGACAGCAGTCAGAAATCAGTAGACAGGCTGGGCAGGTTGGCAGAGGAGCCACAGCAGCCCAGCTGTCTCAAAGACAGTGATAGTTGTAGTAGTAATATGGCTAGTGTAGGAACAGACTCCATCAGACTGTAAAAGAGCTTTCAACGATGGACAATATTTTAAAAAACAAAAAACAAAAAAATAAACAAAACACAAAAGCTAAAAAAAGCGGCGATGTTTAAAATATGTTTAAAAGTATACGAACCAATTTCAGAAAAAAAAAGATGTGTAAAGACTAACTGCAATTCCAAAGCTTGTAACCAAAAATTTAAATGTTAGTGGATTGTTTTCCCATATGAACATGCTGGTTTTAATTTGTTTCAACTTAAGTATATCGCTATATGTATACACATATATGAAATTAATAAAGAAGAACACTGCAGTTAACATGCGGATAATGCTAAGGGAATGCTGCATTGCGAAAGACTGCCTCAAAACCACGAAAATCAGAAGGGCCCCAGATTCTGTCTATACAAAGAAGGAGATAACGATGCACACCTTGTTTGCATAGGTACGTCCACCTAATAGCACAGTCACATAAAGCCAGTATGTACTGTATGGGAGAATAGTCTTACCGTTTTCTTGCTATCTAAGCATTCAAATACCAATGGCTTGCTAATGAAAAAAAGAATGATGTAATGTCTATTTTATTCTCAGGTCAACAGCTCACAACCTTTTTTATGTTACATTATTTTATTCATTTTGTTCCTGACAAATGAGAACTTTTTTTTTTTGTTTGTTTTGTATTACTTTTAACAGAAATTCTTTTGGAAGTGATATGAACTAAGACAGAGCTTTCTGGGAATCCAAATGGGTAGCTAAACTGCTAAAATTCTGTTAAATGGGATAGAATGGTCTCCCACCAAACCCAAACAAGAAACGCAGTGAGGGATTTTTTTTTTTTTTTGTTAAGAAAAAGAAAAAACCTGTATTTATGATTGATATAAACATTTTTCGTGTTAAGTAGATTGTTGCATTGGAAATAAATTTAAACAGTATGGTAGATTGAATAATCTTTGTGTACATTTAGCTTTTGTATTGTCCAACCTTAAAGCGCTTCATTTGATGTTGTCTTGGTCATTCCAATAGACTAGATTAAGGAGCAGGAACTGATCTGTACTTTATTTCAGTATAGTTAAATCCGTATCTTGGATTTATTTTTTTTTTTTTTTCACCCAAACTGCCACCAACAGACTCAGCAGAATCCCTTAGTTTTCATGAGGGGCTTCTTTCCTTTGACGGTTGGTGCAGCACCTGACCAAAAAAAGGAAAAGAAATATCTGTTAGAAAATTATTATCCACTTATATTTGTGTTACCTATTGTGCACTTACAAACGTCTCGACTTACTTTATCTCTGTCTTTTTCTGTGTGTGTTACTCTCACCTTCCTTCCTTTTTTTGTTGCTTCCACTGCGTTTTGTAGGTTCGGAGATCTTTCTCCTTTGGCACTACAAAGCAGATGTGTATTTTATGCAGTGAGGCTGCAGTCTGTTATGGGCTTTTTTTTTTATTTTTATTTTTTTTATTATTTCTTCTTCTTTTTTGTTGTTGTCGTTGTCATACAAGAAAAAGAATAATAATAATTCTCACGCTTTAAAACGAAAAGAAAATCCAAAGACTAAACACTTTCACCATTGGTGCATAAAGATGAGAAAAGAGGCTTCTTTATACTTGAGAATTTGTTGCAGTTTTTAAGAAAAGAAAACAAAGTTTTAAAATAAAAGGAGTACGCATCAGAGTTGCCGTCTTCGCTTCTTTGTAGGCAGACAGGTGGCTTTTTTACGTAGAAAAATACCAAGAATACCAAAAACCAAAAAAGGACGTTCGTCCTTGCATTGTGGAGTAGCACCATTACAGAGCCATTGCAGTTTGTAAGATAGAAGTGGAGAATCTCTTTGTTTGACTCTTCTTGTCACACGAGATCTTTTTTTTTTCTTTTTTTTTTAAAGAAAATGTCTAAGGTCTGGTCTCTGAGGACATACGTTTTGCTGCTAATGTAGATTTTGAAAAAGATGAATACCTAGATGCATGCTCATTTTACTTCTTGGCTAAGCTTTAAAACAAAAAAACAAAAAAACACAAAAACAACCAAGTAAACCATTTCCCTGCCTCTGCGACATTTTTTCTTCTTGTTGCAAAAACGGAACTTTGAAGACTGTGAATATATGTTCCAAAGGACATTTTTGGCTTTATTGTTTTTCTTTCTTTCTTTCTTTCTTTCTTTCTTTCTTTCTTTAACAGACCAATGTCAAAAAGCCAATGATCTGTTATGTTTGTAAAGAGCAGTGCATTCCAAATAGCGCATCGTCTGGTTTCTTAAGAAATGACAGCATCTTTATATTGAATTTGAGTACAAGTCTATTTTCTCCAACGTTTAAAAAAAAATGACTGTAATTCCGCCATCATGGGTTAACGAACATCGCCGTTTTTGGAGTCGTGTAGGGGATTCGACGTCTCTTGCAGCCAGGTTAAGGCTGTTTTGCGCACTTGAAATAGATCATCGTGTAACAGTGGCTAACCAAAAATGTACATATTGTAACGCATCTGGTCCTAACATGTCTCACCGGTCTAGTGTCATCATGCCGCGCCGTCTTTAATGAGTCTGAGAAAGAAATAAAGTGTGGAATGGTGGCCTCCCCTCGTGGAAAATCAAGTAGGGACCTGCCCCAGGTTTCTGCAGGGTGTAAAGCCTTTTTTTTTTTTTTTTTTTGTGTATTATTACAGCTTTTCCAAGGGACATTTTCATTCCAAAGCATTATAAGACTGGAAAAAAAAAGCAGCAGTGTTTTTATTTATTAATATTTTGGATGGTGGTTCTTGATTCTTACCTTTGTGTCCAAAGAGGTCAATGGAAATGGTTCTATTTAATCCCAATTTCCCCGTTATTTTTAAAAGTCTTTTTCTCACCAAAAAGGATTCATTTTAACAGGCCGCAACTGTACATGGTACAGGCCGCAAGTGCGTTGGCCTACATGGTACATTGCTGCAATCTAGGAAGTGTGTTAAAGAGTGTTACGTCTTGCAGAGCAATGTGGTTCGGTGTTTAAAAAAAAATGCATGCTATTGAAATTTGGTCGATTATTTTATTTTTATTTTAGTTTATTTTTGGTATGCAAAGCTTGCCATTTCTGTTCAATGCTGTTACCTAAAATATTTTTCCCATAATTATTTGTAAGAATTCTGATGTATAGTTTATTTTTAAATGCTTTTTTTTTTTTTTGCTTCGACTTTCATTTCAAATAATGTCAGACATTTATTATTTTCATATAACTATTTGTATTTTATTTTCTGTATATTAATTCGTGTTGATATTTTTTGTTGTTGTTTTTGTTGTTATTGTTGTTGTTTTATGCATAAATTAACGTTTTAATACCAGCTTTAAATTTCAATCACTTGTTTTGTTGTTTCTTATTTTAAGACCTGGCCACTTTAATGTTGCTCTGTTTGTCCTTTTCGACAATATTTGATCTCTTGCTTCCAAAGTGTTCTCTTTATTTAACGGGCTCTTTATTTTGTGAGGGACGAAGTTCAGATCCTCACAATCAACTCTGCCAGCATGGACTGTGTGTGTACGTGTGTGTTTTTGTTTTCTTTTGTTCTTTCGTTCTTTCTTTTTTGGGAGCCAACATCAATTTATTTAGTTTTGTATTTTATTATTATTTTACCCCCGCTTTCATTTCACACCAAAACATTCAAAACTGCAAAGCTGTTTCTTCAGTACAACATGATTTTTTTTTTCCTAATTATTCAGTAATGAGAAATTGATACTGAAGCACTGAGCAGTTTTTTTTAAATTCACTTCATTAAATATATGTATGTGGCCAAAGCATCATGCAGATGAAAAGTTGGTGCCCCTGATGAGTGTATATTTATTGTGGCACAATGCAACACATGACTGAGATACAACAACTCGTATTGGGATACTTGATTTTTTGATTTTTTTTTTTTTTTTTTTGGACATTTCGCAAAGAGAGACAGAAGGCAGGTTTTGCTGTAGAGGTCATCCTTTTTGCCCACTGTGAAGAAACATGTATACAGATATAGATATATTTAAAGAAGACATCAATTTTTTTTTTTTTTTAAATGACAAAGAAGGAAAACAAAGAGAACAGAACTCTGGGAAGCTTTGGAAAATGTCGTTAAAGTGTCTAGGAAGGCTGTCGAAACTGGGGATGGGAGCCAAAGGCAGGAAAAATAATCAGAGGCACCTCTTGATATCAAGTCATTATTTAATTACTGACAATATGCCTACGGAAACAGACTCAGCAACCAGTGGACGTACAGTATGTGAAAATAAAAGAGAGAGGAATAAACCCGGTGACTTCTGGAAGTGGCTGGATCAGCCACTTCTTCGGAATCGTGGATAAAATCCACAGGATGGACAGTACCACACGTCTCTACTTTCGCCCAGTCCATGGCGTTGCTACCTGTTTCATTTCTTCGTCTCGCCGACGGACAGCACTGACCTGGAGTCAGCCGGAAAAAAGAATCTCATCAAACCATTGAAAAATAAAGGACTCGCTGTTCGAGGAGCGTGAGGGGTTTTCTTGGCTGTCATTCCTGAGGAAGCAGTTAAACACGAAAAAGCAAATGAAACCAAAATTAACAAGCAACCAAACAAAAACCCACGAGCTCCAATTTCAAAGACAAACTGCTACATGGAGCTCTCTGTTTCTTTCGTGACTCCTGGTGCCACAATTTTTTTTAATGCTTTTTTTTGTTTGTTTGTTTGTTCGTTTGATTTGATTTTTTATTTTCTTGAATTATTCCTCCTTTGAGCCTCACAAGAACGGCTCAGTGGCTCCAGGTAGCCCACCCGAGGGTAGAAAAAACAGCCTTGCAATGTACAAAAAAAAGAGCAAGTTAAACCAAAAATGTTGTTCTTGATGTCTTTTCTATACTGTAGTCTTGTTAGCTTTTTTGTTACTGTAATTATATGATGAAGATTTCCAAACTGTACCAAATTACATGGAGACTAACATACATAAACCACATGGAACTTCAGACTTTTAAAGAAAAACTTTTGTCACAAAAAACCTTGTTGTCCTAGTTAAGTTGATTGTAGATGGTAATTGAATATACTCCTTTGAAAATATTTCATCAAGTATGTTTCTTGCTCATTGTGATACATTAAAAAGTATGAGCATAAATGCAGTACGGCTCCTGACTTCATTTCCTGGTTTGTGAGATGCATTTCGATCACATTTCATACACAAACTTGAGCTTCAGAGCTTCATAAATAAACAGGAAATAATGTATGAAACAATAACAGTAAGTCAACATATCAATGCAAATATTCAGAATATATTTTTCCTTTTTCTGACGTACCATCGTTTCCAGAATTTTCAGTTTTACAAACGGCATCACTGTTAAACCATCCACCTAAAGCTAAGTGTTCGGTATAAATTTGGTATAATGTTTGAAAATACACTTTTGTTTGAACCTTACTCGCTAAAAAATCTGCAGCATCGCCTGACTTTGGCTCTTGTGTTGTCTGAAAGATGCTAAAACCCTGGCTCGTGCTCTCAGAACCTCATTCTGAGATTATTATTGTTGTAGTCAAGACCATCTAAGTCATGACCAAGACCAGAATGTGTCAAGACCAAGACTTTGAGGAGTTGAGATCAAATCATGACCATGACCGAGGCAGGGCGAGATCGAATCAAGACCAGGAAGGGAGTGGAGGAGGGGTGACAGCCGTTAACAGGAAGAAAAATTTCAAATTAGCAATGAGTCACGTTATTGGTCACATTTGAAGCAGGAAGTTTTACATCCAATCATAGTAACGATGTTAACAAATAAATCAGACAATGCACAGGCAATTGAGTGAAATCCCTACAGTCGTGGTCTTGACCGGTCTTGAAATAAAATCCCGAGTCGTCTATGTCCGAGACCAAGACAAGACCGAGTAAAAATGCAGTTGATTCCAAGACGGGACTGAGGCCTTCAAAAAGTGGACTTGAGATCAACACCGGTCTCGAGTACGACAACACTAGAACCTTGAGGTACACCTCGAGTAACGGGAGCAGAAGAGGATTTGGGTTTGTTGATGGTAATTAAATGTCTATTGGAGAAATAAAGTGTCATACATGTGGGTTTAATATATTTTAATAATATTATTTTAGTTTGTTACTTGCCTTAGCTACCCGGGGGAAAAAACATCTTAGCTAGCTAGTGTAATAGACGCAATATCCATCCATCCATCCATCATCCGTAACCGCTTATCCTGTGCAGGGCAAGCTGGAGCCTATCCCAGCTGACTATGGGCGAGAGGTGGGGTACACCCTGGACAAGTCGCCAGGTCATCGCA
>JAODTV010000007.1:10945745-10956584 GCA_025399955.1 Galeichthys feliceps
AAATTGCATTTTTTTCAGCCGCCTTCATCAAAATTGCATTTTTCATAATTCAGAAACTAACAGGGATAGAAAAATGACGTGAGGTTGAGACTGCTGCCGCCGGGCGGGATTTGCTTGCGTTAAGCTGCTTTCATTTTCGATTATTGTGACCATAATCCACAGTTGTGCTAAAGAACATAGAGTTGTGCTAAGAGACTTTAGATTTGTGCTAAAAGCCTTTTGTGCTAAATAACTGGATACCATGATGCCATTCAACACAGCACTGTTAAACCTCCAATATTTGAAAAGATTTGATTATTGAATTGTTATATCTCGTCTTATGATCATTGCTCCTATTTCCTAGGTATATGTCATAAATCATTGGCTATGAATGAACTGTTGCATTTCAATTAGGAAAAAGGAAACATTTCATTTTATAATATTATATAACCCTGCACCCATAGAAAACAACCCTTCAAGTGTTCTTTGAAAAGTTTGGGGTTCTACTTGTAACCTTTTTCCCATACTCTGTTGTAAGTTACATAAAATTTTGAAGGAGCAGCAGAAGATCCTTTCCAGGGTTCTTAATGATTACTCACAAAACTATACCAATATTTAGACCACAGCGCTGTTTAATTCTCGATTCTAATTGGTCAGAAGTTCGTTTTACGTTTGTGAAATGAGTCTCCATTGTCATGTGCATTGTCGCAGTCAGAGGTAAAGTTTTCACATTAAGTTTCCACCACAGGAAAGTCTTTGTGTTTTCTGGTCTATTGGTTAACATCGTAAGCCATGTTTTTTGTCATATTAACATCAAGAGAGAGACAAAACAGAGTCTGGTGATGGAATGACTGTTTATCAGTGCGGTAATGTAAAGTGATGGCAGGAGCTTGTTTTTTCGTGGATGTTCCGCAACATGAAATGCATCATGTATTAGCAAATTGCTGTGGTGTAAGAGGAATAAAACATGCTGTTATCGGAAAATAATCCACTTCCGGGAGGCAACAGTAACCCTTTTTTGTATCGGGCTGCATCATACCACCCCGCTGCTGATTATTTTTCTCATACCAGCACACCCGAGTGTTTTATTTCCTACTTATGACTAGATAAACTGTACTTATTATAGTTCTACCCCAACAAGCATTAAAAGTACTTCTTGGCTGGTGTTAAAGAGAGAAAACAAGACAAGGTAAGACAATCGGTTTTGTAGCTCAACTTTAATTCTAGCTAACATAATGTCTAGGATGGGTCTGCAAGGAAAGATTGTGCATTTCGGACCAGCAAAGAAAAAAAAAAACACATGAAGTGACATTTTATTTCTGGGTCATCACCACATCCATTCGAGTGTTCCTTGATTAACACCATTCAAGACCAAAAAGAGCAACTGCTTTTGTCTCATTTACAAGACACAAAGACAAGCTTTTTAGGGTTTGGGAAAGGAGGATGCAGTGACTTCTCTGACACTGTCTGAGTCAGTATCTCTCCTTGCACATTCAAAAGAAAAACTTGGGTGAAAACCTGTACACCAGTTGGTCTTTTCTTTTATATTTATTTATTTAAAAACCAATATGTCTTGCCTTGTGAAACGCACAGCTCATTAGACTTTTTTGTCTTGAGGTAACAAACATTCCTGATACTATACAGAGGATAATGTGTGGTTTTGTCCCCCTGGGTCCTGGGTTAGCCTTGAGCTCACCCTACAACTCCAATTCACACCTCTTTAGATAAAAGTACTATCTCCAGTCACAACGCAGAACACATAGCAGCACCAGGTCTATGGCTAAACGGGAAAGGGAAAGGGATTGGGAAAGAGGGATCGACATGTTTAAAGTGTTTTACAATTTTGTAAATATCCCATGGATGCAATATGAAAAAGGAAAGAACTACTGCTGGTTGCATCTACATGCCATTTATTGTGATATTGACACACGTGATTTTAACATGCCAAACTTCCTGTGTTCAAAGCAACATATCCAGCTTCAGACATGGGAGCCATGTTAAATTACTACAATACTATGGCTTTGTAAAAATTCACAAATTCATATCTGCTTTCAATTTGAACAAAAGCTTCATAAATACATTTAGACCTGGCCACAAGGGGCCGAAAGAAAGGCAGGGGCATAAAAGTCTCTTTTAATGAAACAGTTAAAAACTCAAATGAGTTATATAATCAAGCTGTTTATGGCACCAATTTCATTTAATGTGCTCTCTCTCTCTCTCTCTCTCTCTCTCTCTTTTTTTTTGCTCATATCAGGACCCAGAAGGAGAATGTAATGTATAATGGGTGTCCAATTACCGGACTAGCAGACACTGAATAACAAAGTAAAACAAAACACAGAACTGAGGAAAAAAAAAAAAAATCATCATTACTAATCACGACTGGTTGAGGTATTGTGGGTAAAACAGGAACATTTGTCTATTTTTTTCTTTTTTTTCCTCTTTTTTTTGGAATAGCGCAGAAATCACATTAATAAAAACTGATCACATAAAAAACTACCAAAAGAAACAGATGTCAATATCATAATTTTCTATGAGAAAATTAAAAACCTATGGCAGTATATTGACATTATACATAGACAAAACCAAAAATAGCAGCAAAACAAGACAAGAGAACAAAGCATGTCTTTTCCTTTTTTTTTTCTTTTTTTTTTTCATTCAAAGTTTCATACTTGCCGGAAATCCCACCATAGCAGCTAAATATGAGGAGTGTGTGCTCCCGTGTTCTCTTCTTTTCTCATTGTACAAACACCTTAGTTTAGTTCTGCAGTTACTTTCTGATGTCCAGGCGTCACCCCTTTTAACGTCTCACTCTTCCACCGCTAACATCCGTCTTCGTCCCTGTTTCTCCTCCACCGAGAGTTGAGAGAGGACATTAAATCTTGGGGTCTGTGCAAAATCTTCTCGAGGCCACAGCACTTTGTTTTCTCTTGTAATTCTGTTTTTTTTTTTTCCAGAGTTTGTCAGATCTGAACAATAACTATGGCGCTTCTCTGATCTTCAAAAAAAAAAAACATTTCACACAAGGTAGCAAACAGTCGTGCATTGAGCACACTTGAAAACTCAGGCATCCTGTTGTCATGTTCCATACTGGCCTTATACGAGGGGGAATAGAACAAAATAAATAGTTCTCAATCTTTGTTATAGCTATTTTTTTACTTTAGTGTTTTAAACGCATCAACGCGCCTGGAGCTGAACGGTGGAAGGCTTGCATGGGTCGCTCTCATCGAGATTGCACCTCAACTTTCTCCAGCATCCATCTCAGCCAGTAGGATAACGATGGTTGCTGTAATGCTCCTCTGCTGTTCTCAGAATCCATTTCTTTTCCAACTCTCCGTTTCTTTCTCTAATCTATAACACCATAAAGAGACCTGCTCCATGCTGCAGACAGGAAAATAAACCTGTCGTCAAATCCTACTCCATTCCATGTTTTTTTTTTTTTTTCAGTTTTGTTTTACAAATGTGGATTCTTTTTCATAAGTCAGCCTTTGAAGACGGACTGAAAGTGCTTTTTTTTTTTTTAAATGGAATGGTTTTAGATTATAATACATAAACCTAAACAGAAAGTAGACTGGATTGCACTGTGAATGTAACATAGGAAGTGGGTAGGAGAGAAGCTTATTGTGTCACAACCAGTGATGGCATTGGCAGTGAGGACAATCAAACGAACAAACAAGAAAATTGGGGAAAATGTAAATGGTTCTGTCTGGTGTTAAAGTTAAAGCCTTAGCTTTGGCAATCCACAGGCCTCTAAATCATAACATAGAATAACACATGCGTAAAACAAAATATACTAGGGTTACACAAGCCATTTTGAAAGAAAAAGAAACGTGTTAGGGATTTTAAAAGTCTAGACAATAGAATAAAGTGACTAAACGCATAAGCAAGCGGGGATACATACACATGCCTAGACTGCAAAAAAAAAAGAAAAAAAAAGAAAAAAGGCTGGGGTGACTGTTAGCATGTGTGACATTATACTAGCTAAAAGAAAGAGACAAAAAGAAAAAAATAATGCCTCTTCTCTTTCAAATAATGGTTATTGATACACTTAAAATAAAATTACCAACCTATTTCCTTGTCTGTACATTTGACAAGTACCAACTACATAAATAATATATGCAGCTGTTGCAATTTAAAAAATCCTAGATTAACTATACATTTTTTGTCTTTTTTTGACTCAAGTTATGTGAAGAGGGTTTGAGAAAGAGAGAAATAAGCAATGTAGAAGGGATGATCAGGGATTTTATCCTTCCCTTGTCCTCTTCTGGTGGTCCTGGCCAGCAACAGCCCAATCATGAAGGCCACTAGGGGTGCCACTGAGGGGTCAGCGAGGGCACTCTGAGGGGCTGATTAGGATTGGTTGAGGTGTCTGTGTGGGCTCTGGTGGTGTGGGGGGCTGTGTGCCCTCTAGACCCATGAATCCTCTGGTCAAAGCCCATTACCCCAATGAAAAAACAAGACTCTAGACGTAGGCCGATACCCTCAGATGTTAATGTCCCTGACGTCTGTAGGAGTGCACGAGAGATCCACGTCCTCCTCCACGCGTTTGCTTTCTGTGGAGATGCTTTGCTGCTGCGCCTGCCTCAGACTGGACTCCAGCAGAGATTCGATCTGCTCCTGGCACGATCGAAGACAATCCTGTGGAAGGAACCAGAAGCATTTAGTGTCAGTTAGAAACTTGGAACTGAGACACGTTGTTTGGAAAAAGGAGTGAGGAAGTGTTGGACTTACTGGGTCACTCCTGATAACTTGGGACAGGTAGTTGGTGAGGTTCTGGGAGGATAAAGAACTGTCGGCGCCCTTCAAGTAGAGTCCCTGCACAGCTGCGGCAACACTTCCTGCCGCGATCATCGAGGGAGGGCTTGCGATGAAGTTGACATCTGCAGATCACAGAAATTGTTAAGAATCAACCAGGCTGAGCATTTGATTCAAACATGTGATGAGAATCAAATGGGAACCGTGCAAAAGCCACTGAAACTAGCCATCTAAAAGAGGAAAGCTGCAGTCGGGTGATGTTTCTGGGAGGGCTCATAATGGAGCATAGCATGACTAAATCACAATGAAGGCGGTCGTGGCAGGGCAGGGGACAGTCCGTGACATTTTGGGGTGACACCAGACTGTGACTCCAGGCCTTTAGGGCTTTTTTGGGGGGTGGGAAACTTTGCTGTAGGTCGTTTGCAAGTACCCCCACCCCTACTCTACCTCTGTTACCACCAAACATAAACTCTCCAGCAAAACAAAGCCATTACCAAATACACACACAAATATATCTTTAGCGCAACACACCCAGAGCATATAGACCATTATATCCAAGTTCACAAGAAAATGATTTCCTTCTACATAAAGTGGCTGAAATGTGAGTGCTTGCTCAGTGGTAACTTGTCTTCCCACACTGCCTGCATGAGAGGGAAGACATTATAAATCAAAGTAGGGACTTTTCCCCTCTCTCTCTCTCTCTCTCCCTCTCTCACTCACTCACTCACTCACTCACTATGGGTTCTGCCCACACATGGAGAGTGCAGCAGCGCAACACAACAGCCCTTCTCATAGGTAGCAGTCCACCATTGCTAGCCCAGCGACGAGAGGGCAACTGTTAAGACAAATTGAACATAAAGGCACGGGAGCCGTCACCGAAATCTATTCATGAGCATGGCTAGCCCCCTTCCTCACTACCCACCCAAGCACAATCTTCCTGGCTGCGATCCCAGGCCACTTCCCAAAAGAAATTGAGGTCATAAACATAAAAGGGGTGCGAGCTGCAGTGATACCCACCATGTCAAAAGAAAGACAAAGAAAGAATGAAAGGGCTAAAGCAGAGAGATTCCTTCCTGAGACACTAAAGGCTACTTGAGACAGACGATAAACTGACCATGAGCTGAATGTAATAGGTTACATAACAATAGAGGCTGATGGGATTCGACATGTCACAAAAAAAAAAAAGGGATCTTTTGGGGGGGGAAGAGTTACACCCTTAAGCAAAAAGCAGATGCATGCTCCACTTGCTTATACGACATAACTCAGCTCCACAGCATGTTGTATATCTCCTGCATTTCACATTTCACAGAGAAGCACCAAATAGCTTCCTCTTTTTTTTTTCTTTTTTTTTTTTGTAAACGTTCAGAGACTGTGCATTAGCAGGCTGCTGCTGGGAAGCTCTTGGGCCTCTGCAGAGGCATGGTGCAGACACTGCAATCACCAGAAAAGGAAACAGACTTCCTCTCACTCGCAGACACTCACATCAGTTTATAATACCTCTGCATGAGGAATCAGGGCAGTTCTTTCCACCCCAATAAAAAAAAAAAAAACGCTTTCTGATTGCAAATTCAAAAAGGAAAACAGAACTAATGTCTCGAAACATTTTGATTCAGATTCTTGCAAGTGTCTCGCAACAAAGAATCATCTTGCATGCCACTTCAAAACACCACACATCTACACATATCCAAACGAAGGTGCATACCTGTTGCGCAGAGAGCCACAAACGTCTGTGCGTGTTTGCGCAGAATCTGCTTGGTGCTCTGATGAATGGGCAGTTTGGTGAGAAAATGTTCGATGAAGTCATGTGGTGTCACCGAGGCTAGATCCCACTTCAGCTTATTCAGTACAAGTAGCTCCATTTGCTGTAAGGAAGACACGAAAGTGCACGGATTGACATAAAAGGCCTCTAGAGAAGTACTGTACTTTTTTTTTTTTTTTTTTGTTCAAAAGACATTCTATGGTTTGGCCTCTAGATGGTGTCCTTCTTCAAATGGCTTTCTCTGCTCCTCACTCAAGCTACTCAATTTATGGCCAGTTACAAACTAGAACGACTTGATGGCTGATTTGCAGACAGTTTCAAAGAAGAATGGTGTGCACCAAAATGAAGAATGGCTCATATCTGCATGCATTGCGTAACTTGTCATTTTTGCAAACTAAGTCAATACAGGCACAATCTGCACAAAATGACCTTATGGTCCAAACTGATGGATGACAGAATGACCTCATTAACAAGGCATTAATAAATAGATAATTACCAATAGTTCGCAGGGGCGGATGGAGTTGTCGGTGTATATGCAAAGCTTCTCAGCTGTTAATGGCACAGTTTCCTTCATTTTGGAGGCCAAGAACATGCAGGCGGCTCCCAGCAGCTGCAGTCGCGTCTTTTTAGTGTGTTCGACAGACAGAAACCTGTCCAAATAGTTCATGGCCAAAGGGAAAACCTCCTCTTCACATTTCTGTTCTTCGCACACCTGATAAGAAACGTACTATATGAGAATACTGTGTTTGAAGCACAAGCAAGAACATACAGTTCATACAGTCTAACAGTTAAAGAAATGCAAAAGTGCTATTTTCAATGGCAAAAAAAATCCAGAAAAATCTTCAATATCATTTTTATGGCCTAAATTGAAAAATCAAGTTATGACATGAACTTTCTCTTGACTTTGATATGTAGCAGTCTATGCTTGTGAAGGAAAACGCATTCAAATGATTGATTATCAAGTGAAATATAATGCAAAGTATTGATTCAATCGATTGATCTGTTCATGAGGCTTTACTCTGATAGGACATAAGTTGAAGTTAGCAGTAGATGCTAGTGGTCGTTGCTTCCTAATACACAAAGGTGGCGTCCGGCGCCAGGCTCGCGAAAGCAATTTCTAGTTCGTCATCTTTTCAAAAAACATTTAAAAATATAATAAAATTGTTTCGACGCGTCTAAGTGACATGGAAATGTTCCTCCACGTATATTCTATCGGTCCCAACTAAAACATGTTGAATTTGATCACGAGAAGCAAGTGAAATTAATTTAATTTCGCAGGGTGTCCGCAATGATGCGGAGCATGCCGCATTTACACTCCGTACGCATTTCAAAAATTAATATAAATTATTCTAGTGGACAAAACTGCACATAAAGCACATGTAAATCCAAGATAACCCATGAGGATCATAATCCGAATATTTATATCAGGATTCTGTCATCGGAAAAGACGTAAATATCTTATTTATACTCCGACCTTCAGGGACGTTGTGCATGAGGCATGGCGAAATGAAACAAAAGTTTTAACGTATAAATATCAAGTCTACTTCCAGGAACCTGGACTAACTTATACATATGACTTAAAGGTCTCATGTTGAAGAACAATATGTGAGAAATGTCAATGTTTAAGCATTTTCTGAATTTTTAAGATATTAAAAGAACTTCTCAACACGACAGCAAAGATGGCGCATAATAAGCTACTGGCACGAGTGGGATTGCATACGTGTACATTGATATTAAATTGAAATAAATTCGAGTAAACTGCATTTGATCTTCTTTTGGTTGAAAACGAAACGAACCATACAAAGCTGAACGATTTCTACACAATTCAGGGGGTGATGTTTAGGGTGAAACGAGATCAATGGCATGAAGCGTGGAGAATATTAGTTTCATAAAGATAAAAGAAGCGAAACATGTCATTCAGTCATGATTGCGCCGTTGAAATGGTCAGAGAGGATGGCAAATGGTAAAGGAGAATACCAAATATGCCTGTTATACTACAAAATAGGCCTGCATTATGCTCGGGTCCAAAGAGCATAAGGGACAATCATCTTGAGACATAGTTGTGTAATGGGAACAAATGTCGGCGTATACAAACCTCTAGCATCCATGTGGAGACGATTTTCCTCATTTTGGGTACAATTTCTTTTTGCACGCATTTGAAATAATTGGGCGAGGGCAGATAGTTTTCCTCTGCTTTGAGCATTGTCTGTAAAACTCTATCATTCAACAAGTTGGCGTCGTGGTAAGCTCTTCTTATGGTATCCACCTCGCAGCAGAACAGCTGGTGCTCCATGGCTTCGGCGCTGACTTTGGCACGGAGGGAAGGAGAAGTTGAGAGAAAGAAAGAAAAATAGAGAACAGTCTGCTTTTTCGGCAAGGACGGAGGGGTGTGCTGATGCCTGATGCCGCTCTCGCCGTCTCTGCTGCTTGCAAGCCACTGAACAAGTCTTGCGCCGCGTTCCGCCTGACAAAACTCCCTTTCTGTGCGATGCAACCAGTGACGTGCACTGTTGTTAAGGGAAGATCAAAGCGACAGCAGCGGCCTGTGTGTGTGTGTGTGTGTGTGTGTGAGTGAGAGAGAGACAGAGACAGAGAGAGAGAGAGAGAGAGAGAGAGAGGCAGGCAGTCTGCTTGAGCGTAAAGATAATTCTTAAATGACTTTTTTTCAGCCCTTCCTATTGCTGCCATTCTGGAAATGGGAGGTCCTTTTATTTTACCCCGGGTGGCGAACGGCTATGGGGGTGAAAAACTTGGGGTAGACAACAGAGGAGGAGCGAGGGGGCTTCTTTTTTTTCTTCTTCTTTCTTTCTTTCTTTCCCCTTCCTAAATGATGGGGGTAAAAAAAAAAAAAAAAGCCTGTTTAGTGGTGTGAACATGTGCATTGATAAAGTATTGGTAGGGGGCGGTATACTCTGTCTCATTAAGCCACACACTGCTTGCTCACTAGAACCCATGGCAGCCAAGTTTCATTTAAAAAAAAAAACTTTGAAAGTTCAAGTTTCATGCATGTAAGTTTGTATCAGAATGACCATAAGTAATTAAGTACTAAGTAAACAAACAAATAAACAATGCATATCCTCTTAAAGCAATAACACGTCTAAACCTACTCTAATGCATCATTTGACGAAAGAAAGAAAGAAAGAAAGAGTTTTAAAACTAACCTCTTTGTCCCACACCAAGAAAGAGGAGGAAACAGAAATGAGTTTAAACCAATGAGAGGAAAGTTGAGTTGCCAGGCAGAAACTGTGCCTCTCTTTACTCTGCAGCAATGACAAAAACTTCTCACATTCACTCCAACCATCATCTTATCAACTCACAAGCAAGCATTCGAAACAAATTCTGTTGTCTGCAGCCAAAACGTAGATATGAAACTTCATATATAACATAACTAATGCACAAGGTATTATCTATAGACTAGTATATGGTGAGTTCAGCTAAAATGGACCACTTTTTGGTCAATAACTACATCTCTACTTTCTACTTCCCAAGAATGTATGAAATGATCTTCTTTTAAACGATTTGCATGACATTTTGCTAATAAACGAAGCGAGTTCAAACTTGTCTGGTGTTAATAGTTTTGCTCAAATAGGGGCGCTCTCACTTTAAAGACCTCACTGCTGTCGCTTCAGGATGAACTGGAGCCTTTCACATTCTTCACATTCCGATCGCTACGCTTTCATAGAACCGTATAACACCTAATATCACCTCAAGGAAGTTCCCTGTTGCTTTATACACTGACATCTCTTTCTAATTATAGTCAAAACTTTGACTAAGGACATCTGAAGTAACCTAAACTAGCCTACAGCGAATGATTATGATTATTTTTTTTAATTTAAAATGGTAAAATATCAATATTCCGTAGGCTATAATACCTGATGGAAATGCTTTTTTTAAAAAACAAAACAAAAAAAACTTTTAAATAAACAGTTTTGAATCAGCGTAACAAGGGGGTAACAATTGCTTCAATCAGAAAGTGACATAAATACAATCTGGTGCTTTTTAACCTTATTCTATCATTCAAATATGACAATATGACAATATTTGAATATTTGGAGGACTCTATCCTCCATGCCACCGTACTGATATACATGTACTGATATACATGGACTCTATCCTCCATGCCACTGTACTGATATACACGGACGATTGAACACACACTCACACTGCAGTCTTTGCACAATGGACAATATTGCACTATTGAGCACCAAGATGGCGGCGCAGTAGCAAGCAGCGTGTTGCAGCGGCCTCTCCAGATCTGATATGGTGTAAGATGTTCCCCCCCCAACTGGTTAGCAGACGGACGCTGGTTTTTGGTGCTAGTGTTCAACATCACCGGACACTCCTAAAAT
>JAODTV010000007.1:13865036-13878903 GCA_025399955.1 Galeichthys feliceps
CACACACACACACACACTTATATTTTCCAGATGTTATTTCATTTTTTTAATGTCTTCAATTTTGTTCTACAATGTAGAAAATAGTCAAAAATACAGAAAAACCTATGAATGAGTAAGAGTGTACAAACTTTTGACTGGTACTGTATATGGATACATTATGTATACGTACACACAGTGTTTTTCAAAATGTATTTATTGGTCATATACAAAATAAAGTAAGCTGTATATCAACAAACATACAGTATATACATCAATAAATTAAAAGACGCCCCGGACTGACTGATACAGTTATTTCATCATTAATATACCAATACATTATATTACTTATCTACAAATTCCAAAAAGTACAATAACTTAGTTGATAAATACTTACAATTAAATGGACTTTTACTGTATGTATAATTGCCATACAAATTACTGTGACAGAATTCATTACACCTCATACAGAAAAACAGAACAGATTCTTTTTATAGACAGAAAAGATGATGCTTTCCATGTTCATTACCTCTGAATTTATAGCTTGAATACTTTGGGGGGGGGGGGACAAAAAAACAAACAAACAACACATTGCTCCTATGATGAGGTCTGTCATGTGGACATAGCAGTTTGAGTGATGGAGAGAACAACAGGGAAGACAATCAGGAAAAAAAAGGAAACAAATTGGTCTATGAAAAGGGACACAATAACTCCCCGATGTACTGCATACAAATTGATTTTGCATTAAATGATACATTTCATTTTGCTTCACACAGAGGACAAGCACCAAGCTGAAAGAAGCACAAGAGTGCCATCAATACGAATGTATAAAAATGTCCGACGGTATGTGGGATCCTCGTTTTATTGATTTATGAGTCATGAATCTGGAAGAGAAGTCACGCGACGTGATAAGCAAGTCCCAAACACCAACGGCGACAACGTTAACAGTTGCAATAGCAGTGCGATAAGAGGTTAATGATTTAAACTGCCCACGGCAGCCAAATGCGGGGGGAAATCTGGGTTTCCTGGTTAAACCTTAACAAGAGATGTGAAGAATTTGAGACTCATTTGTCTTTGAGAAGAAATGAAACCTTTTAATGCTCCTCCCAAGAGGCCGAATGTGAAAGGCAACTGGGAATGCAACAGAGCAGGCAAGAGCAAATAGAAGTCATTGGGTACGATGTATTAACGTAGCTTGGCGTAGTTAACGCACTACACTTACACTCCGCAGAAGAAGTAGGACAAAGTGTTGCATTTTTGCACAGCAACAGAAACAGACACCTGAGACCAGAGCGAGCTCTCAGTCAGCCTGCTGCTTCCTACTGATCTGACAAAAGAGCCGGTTGTGGCTCGGGGTCAAACGGGTGCGAGTTGGTGGTTACACACACATTGTTCTCAGCAAGGTCATCTCAGTTGAGTATCTGAGCCAATTCTGTAAGCTGTTCCCAGGATTGTCTCGGTTTGCTTTTAATATCCACGGTGTTAGGCTCCTGGGAGGTAGCACTATTTTTGAAAGGGGAAAACGAATTGTAAGTGTATTTTCTATTAAAAACACCACAAAAGTTGTATTACTGTATCAGAGAACGTTCCAGAAACAGTCTTGAGGTAAATGTTAATTGTTGCATTGTTTACATGTTGATTGTTGCATTAGCTTCGTTGATTAATCTCAAAAATCACTGCTGAAAAAATAATCCAGCTTGGTCTGACCAGCTACAAAAACACAAACCCAGCTGGTCAAGCTTGTAGACATTCTTTGGCAGATAACTTCTTTTCCATCTTCCTGATTACCAGACTACGCTGATCAATAAATATTTGAGATTTATTTTCTAACAGGCTTGCTGTTTATTTTCTTAAAAATAACTTGTCTATGATCTATAGAGTTAGTGGCAGGAATTCAGAAACGGTTTCCTTCTACCAGCTGGCAAAGACGGTCTACCAGCTTGAGCAGCTCGGTCTGCGTTTTGGCATCTGGTAGCTGGATTTTTCAGCAGAAATGTGATCTTTATACATGCAAATATAGCGCCTTGAGAAAAATTAGACAAGCTGTAGAATTCAAACAAATGGAAACAGTCTCTCACCGTTTGTGGTTAGCAAAAAAAAACAACTAAATAAAACAGAAACCCCATCTTCCCTACCGCCCACATTTGCATATAATTCATATGTTCACTTCTACACCAAGTCACCACGACAACGACAACAATGACGTACGTGAACAAGCCAAGCCACCCCGTTCTCCCCTGCCGCACAACAGGAAGAGGAGGAGTGCAAGTCTAAAAGTATTAGGCAGTGGTGCTACCTGGAGCACAAGCACTTCCATGAGGAGCACGGCATTATTTTGCTAGTAAGCTAGTAGCGTTAGTTTAACCTTTTAAAACAAAAAAACTAACAAAAAACCAACCACCCCCACACAGCGCTCACATAAACGTCGCACAGAACTGCCACGGCCGATAGGAGAAACGCCACCACTGGTTACGAAAGCAACGCCAAAAATGGACCAAAGACTCCATTACAGAACAAATTCACAGATTAACCAGTCAGAGGAAGTTAATTTTCTTCATTTACACCGATTTCTAATTTAAAAAAATAAAAGATAAATTAGACCTACTATAATTTATTCAGACCTAAATGCCAGATAAGTGCAGCTTAAGAAGAGCTCAATATGTTCAAAGCCCCATCATCACTAACAGCAAACCTGAAGTGGACTGGAAAGGAAAGAAAAAAGAAAAAAAAAAAATCCAACAGCGACACTGATAGACAACATGATATGATGCAGTTAAGCATCCAACAAACGTTTCTGTGGATTTAATCTACAGTCAGTGCATTTAGTAATAGATTCTTATACATGAAATTTGCTCACTTCATTTCAGCTTACACTGAATAGACCCATTTAATATCAGGTTTATGGCACCATTGCTCAATGGATGTGTAAAATGTTTGTGTGTGTGGGTTTTTTTTTTTAAGATGCAGGCTACTGATAGTAGCTTTGAAAGACGGGAGCAGTCACATGCTGTCTGTATCTGCGGATTGTCACTCAGCTCTGTTTAAAACCAGGGTTCATAAAACTCTGGAGAGCCACAAAACTGCTCAGGCTTACAAACACACCGGATTCAATTCATGTGCTGAACATCAAGCCCTTTCTGAGATGAATCAGGTGTGATGGAGCTCAGAACCCTGACCCTGATCTCTGGAGACAGTGTACCATGATGCACATAGTCAGGGCTGGAAAATCTACATAAATAATGAAACAATTTTGGCTGGTGTAAAGTTTTTAAGGCCTAATTGAGCTTTTTGTTTTTTTGCATTGAACCTACCAACATGTTATGAAAAGGAAACTTAAAGGAATATGAATAGAAAAAAAACTAAACAAATAAAATTCAGTACCATTACTGCATACAGTGCTTGTGTAGAATAACTTCTCAGCATAATGCGAAAGATGTGACCCTTCAATAAATGGTTTACATTTGTATTTCTTACATTTTTACTACTAGTGCTCCCTAAACCAACAGCCCAACAATAAACAAAAGGCATTCCCAAAATTTGGGGGGGGGGGGTGACAAAAAATCCCCAAAAAAAAAAAATAATAAAAAAAAATAAACCACCCCACACAAGAGAGAGCACATTGCTCAGTCTGTTTCGTTTTGCTCGTTGAAAATCAGTGCAGTGTCACTTCCCTGGCATTTAAAAAGAAAATGACAAATAATAAAAACAAAATACATTAAATAGAATCTACCATAGAAACAGTTTACACCAAAAATATAAAAATCACACATCACAAAAAAAGGACTTTATCAAACAGAGGTGATGAGATTAACACGCATCCCACAAACCTTCACTGTAGATCCACTTTCCTGAGAATTGTTTTTCTTCCTTAACTCACTTTACTTTATGACGAATACAAAGAGTAAGAATGCTCGTTACTAAATAGTGCATAAAGACCCAGTGTTGCTGATGTCAAGGAAACCGTGTCCGGTCCCTTCGGCATTCAAGTGCAAAAGCACTCGACACTACTGCTATGCTTTAAGCCGCCCGGGACAGCTTTTACACACCGCACACAAGCCGAACACTCTCGGTTGTTCCTGACAGGATAAGCCAAGCATCAAAAACACAGTCTAAACCAATTTAGAAAAAACATTTCATAGAAGAGCTGACATTTTTACGCAGTACAGGTTGTGTGTCAAATCAGCTGCATTGGAGAGGGGGAATATTGAAGGATTGTGGGTAACGTGTGTCCATCACCTGGGTTTGGCCAAAAATAACAGAAGAGCATCACATCCAAAAATATAGTGAATAGTACCATCACCTTATCACTTACACGTCACACCACACGCGCTAGTCCACAGTTTTACGCGCCTAGTCACTAGAAAAAGCTATCGACTTCAATAGTTAAGCCACTTTTGGTACAATTGCAAAAAAGAGAGATATCAAACAACTTTATAGTTCTTTTTTTAAATGTTTTATAAATAATGCAAGATACTCTATGTGTGATTTTTTTTTAAATATAAAATTCAAGACTCCACCATATAGACAAAGAATCTTAGAATACGTTACGCAACGTCACAGCGACAGATTTTATGGTAAAGCTTGTGAGAGATTGCCGGTTTATGCAACCAGATAGTCCCCTTTTTTCTTTTCTTTTTTTTTTTTTATTTAAGAGCAATCTTTTTCTGATTTTGTCTGTATTGGTAAAGGGGATAAAAGAAGAGAATGAGTCTCTCTGGAGTTAGTGGGAAGCATAAGACTGAAAAACAACAATAATAATAATAATAATAATAATAATAATAATAATAATAATACTTTGTAAATTAACAATGATATATAAAGAAAATATAGTTTTGCCAGCATAAAAACACGACAAAATTTCACGAGCTCCACAAAGGAAACTAAAATCAGCAGTTTGACTTTCCACAACATAAAGATCTTATTGCCTTGCCAATAAGCTTCTGTCATAAAAGAAAAATCCTTTTTTTAAATTTCTTAGGAAAAAAAGGACTACCCAATCACATAAACTGGTCTCAGTTATCCTGATAGCTACCATACGAATAATCACCAGCTGATTCCTCTCGTCTCGTCTCACTTTTCAGCAGTGGCTGGTCAGTGCACGACATTAGGCAACGGTAAAGGGACGCAAAAGCGTGAACAGTAGAGCATGTTCAAGACTGGAAGCATCTCGGAGTAGGAGATACACCAGTGCAGGGTCAGTATAAACACAGGAAGAACACTAATACTATACAATACGTCAGACGTGTATGTCCTGGACAAGCTCTCTTTCCTAACTAACCCAACTTTATAGGATTTCTTGTAAAAAGTAAAAAATAGTCTCGTCTTTATTCCATGTCCTTGTGTTTATCAACACAAGGTGGAGATTGAAAGGGTACAAAGTGTACGTCTGCTTTGTGACCGAGTTCTCGGACACAGGAAAAGGATGGAAGTACAAAACACAGCAACACAATGAATTTCAAATAGTGCATAAAAATCATTAAAAAAAAAAAAAACACAACAAAATATAAAGACTATAAATCCAGCACTCATTGCAGTCACGAGGGACAAAACAGTTTTGCTGCTTCTTTTGCAAATTCTTATGATTTCTTTGAAATGTGGAGATTTTTCTGGAAGCCCATTCGTCCTAATTGTCCTTGGTGGTGGTTTTGGTTTGGAAGTGTGTGTACAGAAAGATACTGTACTGACCAATTCAAGTGGAAGTATCAGGATTTGTTGAGGACACTTGTCTTTTTAGACACAAGTCCTCCATGTCAGGTTCCATCTCACAGAAATATGGAACAATTTGCACCCTTACTGAATCTGTCCCGTGCCTAAATCGTGATGCACTGACCAAGCCCCTTCCCCTATCTCTCGCTCACCCCTCCTCACTGGCCTGTACTAAGACCTAGCATCTGTTTTGGACTTGACTATCGTGATGACGCTGGTGGCGCCCACTTTCCCCGGTACGAGCGGCCCAATGACGGAGGCCAGAGACCCGCGGGCGGAGACAGGAACGGGCGCGTTGGTGATGGGCACCACAGGAGCACGAGCCACAGTCCTGGCAAAACTCTGCAGTGCCTCATATTTGGAGCGCAGGGCATCAAGCTCCACCTTCATGCTGGCGTTTTCTGAAGCGAGCTTCTCCACCTCCTGCTGGAGCTCAGCCTTCTGGCGCTCAAGCTCCTCCTTCTGAGTAACACGCTTGACTCGGCAGCTGGCGGCATAGCCACGGTTCTTGAGCGTACGCCGCCGCTGCTTCAGCTGTACGATCTCCTCCTTGGAGAGGCCGCGCAGGTGCTGGTTGAGCTCACGCACAGACATCGACACCAGCTCGTCGTCAGTGAGGCTCGTGCCATTCTCGCCTGGCTCCCGCTTCACCTAAAACACAAAGGGGAAAAAGCGAGGGATGATGTAGAGAATGGTGAAGGGGAGATTTTCAAACAGTGTAGAAGAAAAAGGTGACACACCTTCAAGGCTTTGTTTCCCTTGTTAGCGGTCGTCATGCCACGAGAGCCGCTTGTAAACCACACAGATCTGCGAGACAGGAAACAGATACGCTTAATCCACCAGTTCTATAAATCATAAAAGTACTGGCTATACAAATCCCTGCCCCACCCCCCCCCCCCCATGGATGAGGCCTAGATTAAATCATTTTTATATTTAGCTGCAACTGATATGATTTTAAAATAAACTGCACACTAAAGTATTCTCAGTTCCTCCTGCCACGTGTACCATGAACTAGTTACCTTTCTCTAAAAAGAAACCTGGGATAGTGAAAGTGGCAGCATGAAAGTGGCAGCATGTAACCGCCAGCTTCCTGTCTCCAACTTCCTGTGTGGCTCTAGTGGTTGGAAACCTTCACTCAATTTCGAGAACACCTTTTTTGATGAGAGTTCTGCTCGTCGCTGATAGGCTGGTGAACAGCCACCCGGGGGAGTAGCCAAACGGTATAGGAGGAAGTGGTGGCATGGGCAGCAGGCCAGGGGATTACCAGACAGTAATAGACTAATTAGACTGCACTCACTCATTTCTAAGGGAAAACAGGAGGCTTTTAATTTTAACATTTCATAAATCTGTGTTAAAGCAGAACACAAATGGAGCTACGTTCAGAAAAGGTGTTTTCCTTTCAGCGGAATCTTTTAGACAGAAACAATTCTAATTTTAAATTATTTTAACATGGATAAAATATTCACTTAAGACCAGGCTTTTTCATTTGCCATACACATACGCATGGCTACTGCTCAATATAATCCAGCTCAGCCGCGACAGCTGACTGAACGCTGAGAACTGCTCAGCCTTTTCCATCAAAGTGACAGCTACAAAACGTCAAAGCCGGTAACTAGTTCATTTTTAGACTGAATTAGAGGAAACAGGTACCGATTACAGGAAACAAAGAAAGTGAAATCATCATGTAAAATGTAAATGACTTCAGTCCACACATGCGCACACGCACAAACCTCTACAATGGGCCTCATTGAGGTGGGCACAGGGATGACACCCCTGCAGCACCGGGGTGTTCCCATGAAGGGCAGCTATTGTTCAAGCTGCCATCATGGGATCGAACGAGGATGATTCTGCACATTCCTTCACATCCCTCAGCCAGCACCTCGCCTCAAACATCAGAGCGCAGCCACACAAAAATCACACAAATCCCAGAGCAAACAGAAGAAACGAAGAAGACGAAACTATGACCCAAAGTCACGAGCGGTCTCTCATCTCGCAGACTGTGCCATAATACTTTAAAATATGTCCTGTGCACGAATTAGTACAACAATCCGTACTAATTAAACCCCCTGAACCTCAAGGATGATTGATTGCAGAATTATGTTCCTCATACTTGAAACATTCCTGACATGTTTCAGTGTAATAAGTGAATAAGGTGCCAGTCTGGCAGGCAAATAGGTTCAACAACCACAGAAAGAAAATACCCTAAAACAAAATAAAAATAACTTTTTTTTTCATTTAGTATGCATGTTCGATGCTGTAACTACATCACACTCTACCTGTTCCGAATCCCACATTCCACACACATCGGCCGAGGTGAACCGCGAGCGTATACTTCCAGAGAAGCATCTGGAGTAGTACAGTATACAAGTATGCGATTAAAGGCAGCCATAATCTTTAATTAAGTAAACAATTAAGCCGACTTTTCCCCATCACTCCACAGTACAGGTTTCTCCACAACATCAGATTTAAAAGCCCAGGATTTGCATTTCGCACAAAAGGGATTTTCAAAGAGAGCTTTTCATTTATTTAAAGCGGTCATTCACTGGGAGGACACGAGCGAAGTCAGACGCCGTTGACCTTCGTCTCAGTAGTAAACACACCCGGTGCATATTAAGAGATTAAGGGTGTGAGTGAGGGAGAGAGAGCGCGAGACGGAGGGAGTCATTTCCTCAAGAAGCATCTGCACGAGTTCGGTCACCAACTACACCCATTTCCAGCACCGGATCACAGGGGAACGGCTACAGCTCCGAGGAACGAGAACCTACTAATCCCAGAAGGTCCTATACAAGAGCGCGAGCAAGAGAGATAGACAAGTGTGTGTTTTATCCTGCACAGGCCGGCTGAAATCCCTCTGTATGGAGTAGTGCACTGGGCCACAGGCTCAGGATTAGACTGATTAACCTGTCCATCTCCGTCTCCGCCTTCAGAACACAGAGGACGGACAACTGCAAAAGCAACAAAAACAGCGACACGGCAAAACAGACCCGTTTTAGTACATTTAACAGATGACCAAATAAAACAAACCCCATATTTGCATTTATTTGATTGGAAAATTTCTGCCCATGTTTGCAGAAAATCAGACTATTAAAATCATACACTCACTGGCCACTTTAATAGGAACACCTGTACACTTGATTCAATTAAAATTGTGTCTGTATAGCATGTTTAACAATGGAAATTGTCACAAAGCAGCTTTACAGAAATCTGGATACAAGCTTTTGATATAAATTTATCCCTTTCAGGCAAGTTCATGCACTTCTTCAAATCAGCCCATCATGCAGCAGCAGTGCAATACATGCAATCATGCAGATACAGGTCAAGAGCTTCAATTCATGATCACGTGAAAACATCAGAATAGGGATCTCAGTGACTTAGACTGCAGCACAGCTGCTGGTTTGAATATTCCAGAAACTAAAAACCGAAAGCGTCTAGTCAGAAGCAGTAATGTGGGTGGAAATGCCTTGTTGATGTGAAAGGTCAGAGGAGAATGCCCAGACAGGTTTATAGGTCACAGCAAGTTCACGGTAACTCAAATAAATCACTAGTATCAATAGGGAGGTGATTATGGGAAAATCGGGCACGCTGATTAGTCAAGAAATTCGGACTATTTCTCGATAATCACCTCAAGTGACTCGGCAAATTGGTGGCCAATCGCTTTGTCACCGTAAGTGAGGAAGAATGACAAATTATGAAAGAAAATGCTGTTCCTAAAAGCACTAAATATGCTACAAAGTTTGGTCAAAGGTAAGGTGGAATTGTGATTTATTTTATCTATTTCAAAACAAAGTATTTTATGTGACTCGGCATAGATAAGTGACAAGTCACAAGCCTGCACGCATTACATTTGCATGCCATTTTTGAAGATTGAAATAAATGATTTAATACTATTTTTTTAACATGATCACCGGGGTGTTTATACTAAAACAATTATCCACCTTAGGCTCAGTGAATAATAACCGAGATGAAGTCACCGATATTCGTCTTGCCTTTGGCAAATAATTGTTAATTATAGCTGTAGCAAGCAGAAACGCATCTCTAGGCAGGTTTCCATTGCAGTTTTGGCCAAAATTGAAATGATTTTTTTTTTAAGTTAACAAAACAGTGAATGGTCTGTTTTCGAGTGATGTTTTGTGATTAAAGCTGGGTTTTCTCCAAGACCCGAAAAGCGTTAGCATGGCGATTTCAACTGCATTTCACCACAACGGCTGAAATAGTGGTTTAAACGAGAAAAATGCGTTTCCATCTCAATTTTGTGAAATATTGTTTTGTCGAATCGTCTGAAAAAACATCTCAAACCTTTTTGGTGATATTTGAGAGCTTTTTTTTTTTTTTTTTTTTAAATTCATGCGTTTCCATTACTTTTTTTTTCTTTTAACTTTGTAATTTCAAGTTGTGTACTAAAGCCGGTTAATGGAAACCTGCCTTCTGAGACAACAACAGGCACAGGCTCACTGAAACTGGACAGATGAAGATTGGAAAAAGACCAGCTGACTTTTTTTAAATGTAGTTTCGGTGGTTGAATAATTGCACGAATGTGCAGGTGTAGCTAATAAAGTAGACGGTGAATGTACTTTAATCATGTAAGACATGATTGTTCATATCAGTAGGTTAATGTACAGAACAAAATGCTGTTTGTAATGTCAAAAACAGGTCTGTGTTACATAAATGATCTGAAGATGAACTGCAAGTAATTATGTACTTTATTTTTTCTGTTGGTCTGTAATTTGTCTGTAATGCATCCAAAATATATATATATTTTTTTTAAATCCCACTTTTCATAGTGTGTGCGTGCAACAGATTTAAGCGAAGTGGCACAGAGTAAAAATAACCCAAATCTAAATCAGACTGCAATACCAGAGCAACTAGCAAACACACAAAGACAGTTCCCCTCCTGCATTCTTTCACTCCACTGTTTGAGCACAAGCATCGCTACACAATAGACCAGATTAACACGCACCAACCTGAGGGGGAGGGGCTTCGTCTTTATCGGGCCTCGTCTTATTTCCCTAGTGCCCGACCCCCATCCCCCATCAGCCCCTGCTCTGTTAGTGCCGCCAGCCAACAACCCACCCCCCTGTACCATGCACCAGCCTGCCACACACACACACACACACACACACACACACACACACACACCTTACTCTATCAGAGAGTCCATTGAGAACACCAAAAAGGTTATGATGATTTAGGACAACACGTGTAGATGAACGAGGAGGAAAAAAAAAAAAAAAAAAGGGACATGTCCATATGGTGCACACAGCGGGCAGCGTCTAGCCTAAATTTCAATTTCAATCCACGTGGACTAAATAGTGCAGCGTGCAGCAATTGGTCGCTACGTTCGAGCAGCTGTTCTGTGCCAGATCAGACTGGCGTCTTCAGCAAGAGACTGAAAGCAGAGATAAAGAGACAGAAGCCAAAAGAACTGTAGTGTGTGTGTGTGTGTGTCTCTCTCACACACACACACACACACACACACACACACACACACACACACACGAATATATAGCGGGAAGTGACTGCATGAGAGAGAGATCACACAAGGAGGACAGAAGGGCAACATCATAACTCCTTGCTTTCATCCACCCCCCCACCCACCCCACTTATGGCGATTCTGTTTAATATTCCTCTGTAAGGAGAGGTCACAGACAAGAAACAGACGTCTTCCCGCTGCACCAACATACCTCATTACCTCTGATAAAGGACTTACACTCCTGTCAGAGAGTGTGTGTTTAAGCAACACATGTACCATTACACAATTATTCTGTGGAGAAATTCAGGATAGTCGCTGGAATTCAAACTGAAGTCATGATTTTGCACAATTGTTCAGACAATATAGAAACAAAACAGCTTTAACACTCAGGTTACTGTTTTTAAAAATCAACAGAAAATTGCCTTTTGTTAGTCTTATTAATTTAAAGCGCATACATACAGTATAAACTCAAAATTGACTATTAAACATGAATAAAGAAATTTAGTCACTGATCTAAGTAATGCCTTAAGATTAACACCAGTGCAGCAAATAATGACCATTTTAATAGTTTCTGGAATTCTTTATTAATTAACATCATAGAAATAAATAGTGTAGTGTATGTAGTTATCCAGCCTATATCATTTGTAGTGTTGGAAGGCGACACCATCATAATTTGAGCGAAAATGAAGATGAGGAAGACTGCGCTGAGGTGGTCATAGTGGCTTTTTGCAGGCATACGCTAAATTCTCCATCAACCCTTACACCGCTGACTTCTCTAGTGTCAAGTCACACACACACAGGGGATGAGGGACAGAAAGCGCTGAGCATGAGAGAGAGAGTGAGAAAGAAAGAAGTGCCGCTGAACAAATACCAGGTCTGTAGAAGCACACGAAGAGACTGAGAGGGACAAAAGGAGGAAGACAAAAGAAAAGTTAATGCCAGGAGCTGTAAAGAGAGAGTGAGAGATAGAACACTTAAGATCCAGTGTGAGGAGGGTGTATGTGTGTGTGTGTATGTGTTTGAGGGGGGTTGGAGGAAGAGAGCCCAGCCAAAACTGCATCCTCAACACTTTTGTGGGAGCTTAGCAGCCGGGGAGGAGGATTGGGGTCGCGCCGAGGGGAGAAAAGCCCTGAACTCAGCAACCAGCGCAACTAAAACCGCCAATTAGAAAAAGTTCCTGAGCTGATCCTCTGCTACAAAACTGCAAGACCGTCAACACACCGCTCGGCTATTGCTGAGACAACCAAATGAGCCCAGCAAGGACCAGGAGGGGGGAATTCAACAAAAGGGGGACGACTGTACACATGGAGGAGGAGAGTTCGGTGTAAAGGGGGAATAAAAATGGAGGCACGTGTTAGTTTGGCGTTCCTTCCGAGTAGAAGTGTGCAATTAATGGAACAGGAGTAGAAGTCTAATGTAGTGGTTTCCAACACAAGTCCTTATTCATGCTCTACACCATGATCTGCCTCACGGAGGGGGACTCTACTCTTTTAAAAAAGGCAAGTCAGGTGTGTTAAACACGCTGTGTTCCTCGATGTCCCGAGCGACAACTCTACATTCAGGTCAGTGAGCAAAGATTCGTCTTTTAGGCTGGAAAATACAGACGACTGAAAATGTGAGACAGTTAAGTGAACACAACATCAACAAGTAGTGGAGTAAAAAGTTTGAATTTAAGCTATAAGCAGTTGTTTAGGCTCCCAAACTGTAAACAAAATTATGCATCCTGAGAGGTGGAACACAAAAGCGATTGCCCTATTGACCAGAAATCACAGGTTTGAATCCTGACAATGCCACAGCCGTCCATGGCCAGGAGAGCAAGACAGCAAAAAGTGGCTATCCTCTCTGATTGGGAGGGATGGCATACTCTCACACTGTCAATCACAGGGACATTAACCAGTTGTGGGATTCTGTGAGGTCATGTATGCAGAAGAGGGCAGATACGCGCTTTTCTCAGAGTGTCTTGCACTGCCCTGTGAGACTGCATGAGCTGCAGTGGTTAGCACTGTCGTCTCACAGCGAGAAGGTTCCAGGTTCGAACCTCACAGCCGACGGGGGCCTTTCTGCATGGAGTTTGCATGTTCTCCCCGTGTCTGCGTGGGTTTCCTCCACCGTCCAAAGACATGCAGTTAGGTTAACTGGCTACTCTAAATTGCCCATAGGTGTGAATGTGTGTGAACGGTTGGGTGGGAACTTCTCTACGTCTTCAACGTCCACCCTGGGTAGCTCTCCTGAGCTAGCTCACAAATCTGTAGTAAACAGTCAATTACGGCTGACATACGAGAAGAAGAAGCTGCAGTTTGAAAAACTTAGTGAGCTTTACTGTCGTAAAACTCTGTTCATATTTCTACTTAACAAGCCATGTTTAGCCACACCACAGTCCAACGACTGGACATTCGAGAAGTCCTTCACATGACCACTGGAACTTGAGAAGCATCAGAGACGTGCTGCTTTTCTCTGACCAGATCTGCGTTAATCTCCTCCTGGATAGTTGCTTTCGTTTTCCACAATCCAAGTTCTCACTTGTCCAATCGGCAGGCAGGTTGTAAGAACCACTAGCCAATTCTAGTGCAGGAGGTGGGACTTGTTGGAATATGGTTTAGGACATGGGTTCTCAACCTTTTCTGCTTTGAGGCCCACCTATTCATACTTGTAACGAGTCGGGGCCCATTAAAAAAGATCCCCAATTATTTTGGCTCATCTATTCTATTAGAATCT
>JAODTV010000007.1:16475005-16488574 GCA_025399955.1 Galeichthys feliceps
TGTTCAATGTAGCACCATGGTCCTGGAGAAACGTAATTTCGTTTTAACTGTGTATTTGTATATGGTTGAAATGACAATAAAAGACCTTGAACCTTGAACCTTTAAAAGAGTTTTCTTCTTGTGCCAATCTGCACCCAGACATAATTCGGGCAGATTTCGACTGATTAATACAGGCAAATTAAAATATTTGTGAAGTACTGGAATAATTTGATTGAAATAGCTGTAATATCGGCATGTGAAAGTTAATTAATCGCCGACTTGTAATTTCAAACAGACAGTAAAGAGCAGTGCAGGTTAAAGACTTTCAGATTATTGTGTTAGCACCAAATATATCAAGAAGGGGTGAACACCTCTTCATATTTGTATGTATGTTTAGTGTTTTACACACAGAAAAGTAAAAAAAACCCAAAACTTTATCAACCAAAGGCAATCTCAAATTGCATTTTACAGTTTGGAGTAACCTTTATACGTATTTGTGATGCTTATTTTGCTTACATTACGAAAATACTTCCTGTATATTTTTATTCGATGATAAGCTCTCGGGCAATAATAAAATAAACCACAGGAAATCAAATTTTTATCGACACTAGTTGTATTTGCTTAAAGAATGGGTATCAATTTCTCTCCAAAACCTTTATCCCATATTAACACTAAATGCAAGAAAATTAAATGGACACCAGCAAAAAAAAAAGGTACAGTTATATATTTAAAAACTATAGCCTCTATAGCTACAAAAAATTAGCTAAAATGGGCAAAAAGAGCAACAGGAGGCGCTTTGTTGTGTTTTTAATATTGTGGAGGAAAATATCATAAATCTACTAATGGTAATTTCCATGGTCTGTTTTTTTCCATTGTGTTTATCACGGGAGAAAAAAAACCTGTGTGCGCAACAATTAATGCATTTTTATAGTAAATTAATATGATGCTCTGTATTAGTGGAGCACTTACAATTTCATGCTGTATTTTCGGATACCTAACAGAAATCTTTCAGAACAGTTTCAGAGGTTTCATCAGACTTCCTCAGAGTAAAATCGTACCAATAAGAAAAGGGTCATTAAAAAGGTCTGACAAGCAGTATGTGTGCTGGTGTTTGTGTGACCGAGAGAAGAATTAAATAGCGGATTATTTCCATGATTAGAGTTATTACGTTATGTAACCTATACACCCTGCATTTTTAAATGTGTAGATTTTAGATGCAACTTTGCTGAATTATACAAAATTAAAAGATTAGCATGATTCTGAGAAACAGACACTAATATGAACACACTTTGATGTATTTTTGAGTCGTTTAAAGAAAACGGCATTTGACGCAATCAGATGATCATAGCGCGCTCTGGTCGCTAGAGGTCAGTGTTGGTACAGCAAAGCTCGCAGAAACACAGTTTTATGATGATTAACGTATTTGTGGCCCTGAATAATCTATAGGCTCGTCAAAAATGTAGGCTTTTTGATCATTCTGATTCTCAGACAACTTGACAACAAGTATATATTTTAAGATTATACAATTATATATTGAACAATGATATATTTTAAGAGTTTAAGATTAGTGAATTCAAGGTCAGCATACAAAAAACGCATTACGGAAAGTGAATGATCCATCAACAGTTCTACTTGTATTATCTTATATTATCTGTCTAAATTATCCAGTCAGAGGATCTGCTGAAATTAAAGTTGAATATGAATGCATGACATTGAAGACTATACGAAACTGTTCGGAACTCGTGCAATATTATATAAAAGCACAGTATACCCATTTATTTATTTATTCATTCATTCATTCATTCATTCAACAACGAATCTTTTTCTCACAGGGTTTATCTCTTTGAATGTAAAATAGTTTACTACTCAATCACCATCCCCAAGGCCGCCAAGAAAGTAAAACTACACAAATACTGTAAATAAATATTCAAATGTATGCATGCATGTACATTTATTTTGCACTTAAAATATGTTTTTTAATAAATAAAAAAAAAAAGAAAGAAAGAAAGAAAAATTTGGTTTTCTGAAAAGTTTAATGACTTTTTGTTGCCAAGAAAAACACTTTTTAACTGGTAACTTAAAAATAATCTAAGAGGGTTTTGGAAAACAGGAATTACGCATATTGTTCTTGCCAGTAACTAAACTAACCAATGAGCCTGTACTAATTTTATTGTAAATATAGCATATCTCTTGGATGCGTTTTGTGGAAAATAAATCCAGAGGAAGCATACCTTGCCTGTTTTAACTACCATAACATAAGATGTCAGACTGGGATAAACCACAGCACTGAATGACCATAGACTATAGACGATGTGTAGGGCGACTGATAATAACCAGATCGAGGGTCAAAGGACAACCAGTGGCTTCCCTTCTGACCTGCACTAAACCGAGAGGGTGGACTCATAAAGTGAGCACTTTATAATCACAATACGGAAAGGCAGGGGTCAAGGACTTCCATCAGACTGGCCAGTCGGTCTCATTGTCCTTCCTTTATGATGAAAACCAATTGTATTTTATCTCGGAATTAAAAACAGCCTGTGAATAGAAGTGAGATTATGTGTATGCCTGTGTGTGTTGGAGATGAAATTGAGCTTTTACTCTTCTTTATTTACAAGTTAGCGAGTAATTAAAAACCCATTATTCTTAGATATTGAGGGCTGCAGGTCTGCATTGTACGAGTAGGCCAGTGATGGATGTTATTTGTGATTCAGTTGACAATGAAACGAAATTCATTGACGGTTCAAAGAGTTTTACTGCCGAAGCATTAGAACATTTTAAATTATGTCAAACAAACAAACAAACAAACAAATAAATAAGATCGCAATACATGGGTTTGATAGAAGTATGATTGCCTCATAGACGCACTATGCAAGAGGCCACATGTTTCAGCTACATTGTCTAAACATATTAGGCCTAATTATTGTTATAGTTGTTTGTGTTGGGCTATTAGCCTAGTAGATTCCTTCGAGGTAACAAACAACTAATTCCAAGATGCATGATAAAAAATAAAGCACAGATAGCCCCTGTCAAATGTCAAACCGCTCTATATTACCTTGCTCTGTATTTTGTGCTTCTCTTCTAGATGGCAAATATGTGGAAGTGAAGTTGTTGTCTTGCTTTATTACATATAATGATTGAATTAGGGATGCAGTATATGTTTCATGGTGTCATGAATCCCGACAGCAGGTGTAAAGAGGAGGATTATGACCTTTGCAAAATGTCTTCAGCTAATTGCAATATAGCGATCGCAGTTATGGGGGTGGGGGACGACGACGACCATGAGGTATACATGTAAAATATATATATTTTTTAAATATATATTTAAAGTTGCATAGTTAGAACTAGTGGTCTTGACTAAGAGGTCAGTGAGGCGAACTTTCCATTAACCCCTAAAGTGCTCATTTAATTCTGGCTGGACAGAGATGAACACTAGGTGTTAACAACTGAAAACAAAATTATTTTTAACACTTTTGTGGGTTTAATTATTTTGGGTTTATTTAACACTTTTACTATGTAATAGTGCTACACGTTTGTTAATAGTCATCTCAAAATTGGCTTTTAATAGGCTACTTAATATCGCATTATAACCTGCATTATAAAGTGCATTCTCACAGGTTCCAGATAGGATACGGTTTCTTGCGGTGTTTTGATTAATCTTTTCATTGGAAGAGGAGGGGGGGGACACACACACACACACTAATTGAGTTAAATTAGTGCAGCAATCTTTAAACAAAACATTGAGTTTACCCGTTTGTTTTAGGCATATTGTGATCGCAGATAAATGCAATCTGGTGTTTTTGCCCATACCATAATATATACAATATTACAGTATTAAACATTACAGTTGTTGCATACCTAGGAATTAGGCCATCGATTTTTAAAGTTTATTGTCTATAAAAGACCTCGGTGACTATAAAGATCTCACAGATATCCGCTACCTGCTGATCCAGAGAGAGAGAGAGAGAGAGAGAGAGAGAGAGAGAGAGAGATGCATCTCTTCTCTCTCATCTTTGATCCTCTTGTCTCTGATTGGCCCGTGGCCTGCTGCTTCTTGACGTCACTGCGGGAAAGAAGCGACTGTGCAGGCTTTTAGATCCGAAAACTAAAGACTCCAGAGCTAGACCGAGAGAGAGAGAGAGAGAGAGAGAGAGAGAGAGCACCACACGCATGAAAGAGTCCACTCCAGCCTGAAGCTTAGATCGGCCTGTGAAAAGTCAGGCAAAGCCACGTGCATCTTAAATAAAACACAAAAACAAGGCTGTGCTGGTTTCATGGGAGGAAATCCCCCATGTTGGAAATAAACTGCCCAGTTCCTGCTCACTGGATCTTAAAGAAACGCCATCCCAGGCTTCACGGACTTACAGAGGAAAACGCGCCATGGCTGGTGCCATTGACGATCACGATTTATTTTATTTTTGGCAGTGAATGTTTCACAAGTGCAACACACAGTGCTGTTAACGCATCTTGCGCGGCGTTGATCTTGCTTGGCAGACACAGAGACCAGCACTTAGATGTGCCCAACACTCGGGCACTTAACACTTTGCATCCTGAGCACGACCGAAAGGAATACGCACGGCATCATAAAAAGTAAGACTTCATATTTCATTGTCAGGAATTGCACTTGATCTGTGGGTCATACGAACTCGCTCATTATTAAATGGTCATCGTATTCAATGGTCATCGCCCAGCATGTGATTATCGTCATTGTTAAGTTTATTAATGGAGACACGTGAATGTTTGTATAGTTATCTCCTGTACAGACTAAGAGAAGAGGCCCGTCAAAGTGCTAACAATTCCTTTCCATGTTCCTTCTCCTATTACACCGTCAAAAAGAAGAAGCGAAAAAGCAATATAGCTAAATATAATCAGTAATTTGTAACACAGTGTTAACTTTTGGAAAGAAACCTTATTAGGTAGAGTGCACGGTGTAATAATGCTCATTATAACGGAATATAAGAGAATGTATATCCGGTTAAACCGAGTCCTGTAAAACGGTGGATGCTAAAACCCTTCCACAAGTTCAATGTACGACTTGCATAAAGATACAATAATGGCATAGAGGCCAATAAGAAGTTTACAAAATGTGTCTGTGTAATAAAAATGTTTTATAAAATGTATTTCAGGGTGTCAAAAGTGGCGTTCTTTGAACTCTGGTTCAGATTTTGAGAAAATGTGTTTTAAAGGTTAAACAATTACAAAAAAAAAAAAAAAAAAAAAAAAAGAGTTTGCATGCCTATCTTAAATATTATGATATAAATCATATATAAGTGTATTAATAAGACAACATGAAGATGGGTTTGTTTGTTCTTATTGTTTAAAAAAAAATCATAATTATTGTGCCCTGTAGTATATGTAGTACTGTATGCCTCGGTGTAAATCTATTCACTTGCTTCATAAATCTTATTTAAGATGCAACACAACAGGTAAGCCAAGCAGTCACAAAGAAATCAAGCCAGATGACGTCATACACCGCGCTCCAGAGAATTGTAGGGTCATTATTAAGGAGTGGTGTCAAAATTTAGAGTAGCTACAGCTAAATGATAATACTTCAAAAAAAAAAAAATTTCCTAATCATCATCATCATCATCATCATCAGAAGAAGAAGAAGAGGAAGAAATATTTAGGTTTTTAATGTTAGAACCATATAATTTTATTTGTTGTCACCAGTGATATTAAGATTACAACAATAATGTTTCCATTTATTACTTTTTTTAAACAAGAAAATACAAATCTTTTAGGTGCAAATGTGAAGTTACGATTAGCTCATTCCAATGCCATTTATAAATATAACTTGGTAATTTTTGGCACAATGCTCTGAGTAAACTCAGATAAACTCAATAAAAATAATTTCCCCATGATTAAAAGTTACATCCCGGGGGAGGGGGCATTACATTACGCTTTTAGTGTAAACCTTGCTAATAATTAGGCTGTAGTCTTATTTTTGGTCCATTACAGTTTAGTTATGGCATAAGTTACAGGACGGACTGATTATGCTAAAAAGCTCAGTGCTGCAATATCAATAATAGTCTAATGTCTATCAATAAACAATATATTTTTTAAAATTCTCCTGTTCGCAGTGAGATTTCTATTCAGACTGTTATGTTTAATCTCCCATCTAAAAATTAACACGTCTGTTCCTTTCATTTTGTGCAAACTCAGAAACAGAGCACTGAAAGGGCCAAAGCAATCATGAAGACTGGAGCCTAATACTGGAGATACATACAATGGTCTATTTTAGGAATATTAAGCTTGTGCTGGCTGTTAGACGACGGGGACTAATCGTGTCTAAAGGAGCTAAATGAATGACAACCCCACAAAACGACAGCACCGGCAACTCTGATGATCACGTTGAATAAATTCTCAGGCCTCTAGCGATGATGCAGAGTGCATTCAAAACCAAACTGCCCCCTTTGTTCGTTTGCTAACATTTGTACCTCTTCTTTGTTCATTATCAGGTCTACTCTTATGAGATGCTCCTCGTTACTTGTGTCGTGTGTGAAGGGGTCGGTTGCTATCTTTGGTTATCTAGCTGTATGAGTGTTTCTCCTCCGTCATAAAGCTAGATAACCGAAAGTAGGAGCGGTCTCCTGTACTGCGCACTGCTCCTGCACTAGAGCATGAGCAGGAAAAATACTGACCTCTGAGTGGAGACCTATCATAAGGAAGGTAAGCAAGTGTGTGCACGTTTTTTTTTTTTTTTTTTTAACATTCTAGAGTACTGAAACATTAGTTGTGATATTCTAGAATACCGAAAACATGGTTTTGGGATTCTAGAATACTGAAATCTAACTACTGACATTGTATAACACTGGTGTTCTAGAATATGGGTATTTAAAAAAAAATTTATATTATAAAATACTGAAAACTGACTACTCACATTCTAGTACACTGAAAACATAGAATGTGTTCTATGTTCTATGTTCAAATGTCTAGAACGTTCTAGAATGTGATTTTTTTTTTCACATTATATAATACTGAAACCTGACTACTGATGTTCTGGAACACTGAAAATAGTTTGGCGTTCTAGAATATGGATACTTTGTATTGACATCCTAGAATACTTAAATCTTACTAATGACATTCTAAAACACTGAAAACACAATGTTATTAATATCCTAGAATACTGAAACCTTATTTAGACATTATACTGTGACTCGATATAGGCAGCTATGTGTCACTGAGGCCTATGTGATCAATGTTACCTAAGTTTACGACATTCTGCCTTTCTATGTACCCATATTATTTCGTACTATGCAGCCTTATTTTTTGTTTGTTTGTTTATGTTAAGTTAATGCACGACCCAGTTTGTAGGCCTATTAAAAGTTACTACCTATTAACAGTAATGTGAGGGGCGGGGTTAGTGGTACGATTTCGCACGCACGATATTCAACGAACTTGTTCTTGCTTTTTTTTTTTTCAGTTTAAATGTCATTTGCATGATAATTGATTCCAAATATGCTCAATAACATTTATTAATAATAATTATTGTTAAATGGTCAATTGGTTTTGTTCAGGCCGTGCGATTCTAATTGAGGCCTACTTTGCAGATACAGCCTGTCTTACCATATTAACATATATTGAACAAAATTCAAGATATTAGTTGTTTTTATCATTAAATTTGGTTCAAATCACTGTTCTCCATCTTCAAGTTGCTTTTGTCATTTTTTTAAAACAAACTCCACTGCTAAAATAGCAAGGAGACATTATTTGCATTTGCAGTTAATTTGACATTTAATAGGAAATCCTTTTTTAAACACACACACACTTTCCTTAGGGTGAGTTTTCTTAGCTATGTAGGCTGTCATAAGACACACCCTCTTCTGTGAGTGGGGAACTCAAACCAACCTATGCCCTTTGATTATTTTTAATAATATTTTAACTATTATTTAAATCATACACAGCAAAATGGCTAATGTTGAATTTACACCTACAGGTGTGGATTAACACCCACTGTACACTGGGCAATTTTGTTCATGTAAATTCAACACTGGGGATTTCTTCAGGACAAGGCTTTGAATAAAGTCAATTCAGCCTACCTCAAGCTCTTCATCCTGATTGCCTATGTATATAGGACTCTGTCGCTGGCTCCCAAATGTGATGAACCACTTTCTTTCAGCCAACAGGGCTACATTACAGCCTATAGCACTCTCAGCCGTGAGGCCTACAGTGGCGCTCAATAGGCGTGTAGTGGTGCTCAATGGCTTGAGCACGGTCCTTACTAATTGGTTTGATTTGGAGGGACTTGTGAAAGGGCCGTGCAGGGTTTTCCCACGACGGCACAGATTTCTGCCCGAAGTAGTTCAGGGGCCAGTGTGGATTTCCCCCCCCTCAACACAAAGACAGTAGATGATGAGGCGGCTTATGGGCTGGCTCTCTCTCATTTGAATAATTACACACACACACACAGAGAGAGAGAGAGCGAGCGAGAGCAAGAGCGAGCGCTATATAAACTTAAATGCTCTATTAATGGCAAAACAGAAGCACACCTGTAGTTGTCAGAATTATAGAGATGCCCTTTCTGGGGAGGACACATACAAAGAGAAAAATAAATGTGCTTTTATACTGCCTTGTGAATGGGACAGAGATTTTTTGTGTGTGCAAACCTTGTCCAAAAATGCTGCATACCTAGGCCACCCCCTTCAAGGGTCACAATTTTTCAAAGTGTCCAGCATATCATCATCATGCTTGTTTGAGATCACAAAATGTTGCATAAGAAATTATATTTTTGCTTATATGCAAAGTAAAATGTGTGTTGATGCCATGAACACTTGTGTAGGTTGTTGTCAAGTTTACATAATTCCTATATTCTGTGGCAAAATGACAAAATGTTGTGCATGAGATTGCAATACATATGTGCAGGCCAGCTGTTTCATGCATCCAAGTGATATTACATAAAGCTTTACATGAAGGGAACTAATATTACATAAAGCTTTGACAGTGGTCTGTGTCACTATGCCATATACATATGGCTTCATTAGTGGTTTAGTCACAGTTAGCTGCTTAACCACAGCATCACATCACCAGGAGTCTCATTATAAGGGAAACCAAGATCCGCTTGTAACCACAAAGACAAAAATGTACAGCTGGGTAGATTTATTAGATATGTTGTCATAATGTGCAACTACATGTACTCATTCATTTCATATATTTCAAAGAGCCTGTTTTAGTTATCAGTATGATAGAATAAAGTGGATGATTCACAAGTAGGCCTGTAAAATTGCCAGTTCAACACTAATGAAAAATAAAAACAAAGAAAAAAATCAATATATAATAATATATAAGGATATTTATTTATTTATTCATTCATGCATGCATTCAGTCAGTCCGTAAAGCTTAGTTTAGCAGGTCATGGGAAAGCCATGGCCTAAAGGTTAGAGATGCAGCTTTGGGACCAAAAGGTTGCTGGTTTGATTCCTTGGCCCAGCAGGAATGGCTGAAATGCCCTTGGGCAAGGCACCTAACCCCCAACTGTCCACTGCTGTGGGTATGTCAGGGTTCTGTTGTATGTTGCTCTGGTTAAGAATGCCTGTAAATGAATTTTATATATATATATTTATATTTTTAGTGCAATCATTAGAGTCTTCAGACTGACTCTGAAATGTCAGACATGTTTTTCATTCAAACCTCTAGCTCCTTCCTGACCGTAGCGTTTGCTGAGAGGCCGGACCACTATGCCCTGGAACAACACCATGTGGTAAGAACAACCAAGATCTCCCATGATATTCAAATTGGGGTTGTTGTGTGGTTTAGTAAGTGTGAAGCACATTGAACACATGCCACTGAAAATGATCACTACTAAATGCTGACCTTGAACTGCCCCTTACTTTTGACATGGGTACTGTATTCAAACATCCTGGCAGTGTAAAATATAGCCAGGTTCTTACAAGAAGCAGCTGAAAATGTCAAAGCAGCAAAATGTTTTTGCAGCCATGTTTTTATCTGTGGTTCTTGAAGAGTCAAATATAGTATGAGATTTAGCTTTGAGTTTTAACCATCTGCTCTAGAAACAGAACATGGAGAATGGATGAAAAGGAAAGCAGAAATGTCAGCACTGGTACCAGCCTCCTTACCCTCTGGCATTTGTTTACTCTGATTATTTTGTCATATCTTTTGTCTGTGTGTGTGTGTGTGTGTGTGTGTGTGTTGCCACTCTTACGTCCACACACCCATCACCTGGCCCTCGATATTCACAGTTCCTCTAACACATCCTGTCAACATAAACGGCAGCTCTGATTTCCAGTTTTCTCCAGAAATGAAAAATCAGTTTTCCATCTTGCTCTGGCACTCTGATATTTGACTTTTCTCTATAAAACAGAATTCTATTTTTAAAAAAAGACCATCACTTTGTATTTCATACTCATGGTTACATAATATTTTGTGCAGTAATATGCTATTTTTAGTTTTATACAAAACACAGGACGTTAGTTGTCATGTATCAAAAAGAGCACTTGGAATATCCATCAATTATGACTAGCTGAAGCTGGAAGTAAAAATGATGCTAATGCACAGAACTCAATGATGCCATGTTAAAGCCACAAAATAGATTTTGTATGAATCCTAGATAAGATCAAAGAGAGTGAGACTGAATTTGAATGTCTTTTGGCGTGCTTTAGAAGATACAGTTAGAATGACTCCAGGACATTAGGCTGGGGGCTTCAGTGCAATAAATGAGCAGAGAGAGGAAATTATATGTCTGTCTCCATCTCAATAATGATAAAAATGTATAGCTAGCCATCACATTACATATTACTGTTATGTAAAATTAATGCAAGCAAAGAAATTTTGTCATCATTCATTAACAAATGATCTTTTCCAGCTAAACTGGTTACCCAGCTAAATTGAATAAGGGTTATGATATGAAATTATGGGTGGACAGCAATTGATGGTGAAGCTGATTTAGTACACCTATCCTGCAACCGCTACATCAACCATACAACTATAAGCTATAAGAATCAAAAAGCCAAGGATTACACAATCTGAAATACTGCATTTAGTATTCCACTGAAGAGACAATCGTAAAAGGCAAAAGTAGGATTGGTAAAGCCAACAACTGTCAAGTTCTTTATTGTGGACTTGCTTTGCAGAGAGGACAAAGGAATTACAGTGATTTTGTTCCTTGATATTTTTTCCCCTATCTAAAGACAGATTATATGGTAGTTGCCATGACATCTGCTTTGGCAGTGATTAAAAGGGGCTTTTTCTTTAATTGTGCTTTATTCTTGCCCCCCCCCCCCCCATAGTGACTGCCAGGCCATTCACACTGTCTTGATGGAGCACAGTACCAAAAAAAAAAAGAGCCAGCTAAATTAAAGAGCATCAAATAATGGTCAACTTTCATCCTCTTTCTACCAGCCTCCTCCCTTCATCAACGGAAGCACTCGGTGCCATGCGTACCCCCTGGAGCAGAGGGCGGGAGAAGAGAAAAATGATGTGCAAGAGGCTACAGTTCGTGTGCCAGTGGAGACAAAGAGGCTGCCAGTCGCCACGATCCCCACAGATGCTGAAGATTGGAGCTCTGAATGAGGGGCTGTGCTTTGAGGAAGCCATCTTGATGGAAAGGCTGGCTGCCTGCTTCCTAAAATGGCTGTGTTGGCATGAGGTACGTTTGCATCGTTGCCTCTGTTTGACCAAGCACTCCCCATTAGTCCTAGTTCACAGCAAAGCTTTGAGCTCACTTTAATCTCTCCACTGGTCATGCTGATCATCTCATCAATTGCCCCAGTCCTTTCAAATGCAGAAGTAGTACAGAACCTGCTTCTTGACAATATGTCAACAACATGTTACTCTGTTTTTATCATTTGCTCATGTTGCACCCAGCTTTTATTAGCATGCAGTGAAATTATTCTATAAAATGAACAATATTGACAAGCCTTCAGTCAAGATCACCAGAATATCAAATGAAGTTTATAACAAATATACAGTAAGAAGGTGATCACATAGTTTAAAATAAGCTTCCTTATTTAGTCATTTGTAATGAAACAAAATCGCCCAGTTGTTTTATTATAATAATGTAGAATCAGCCTGCACAATGTAAGACAATAAAAATTATGAGAGAATAAAAATTACATAACAGGAACACTTATCACATCAAGTGTCACTTAAACCAGTATACACACAAAGATCCTTACTTGTTAAATTTTGCTGAACCTCCTGTAAAAAGATCACAACTACTTCACTTTTAACCAAATACGTTGATATACATTCTCACCCTTTTGACCAGTGAACCAGACCTGACCCATTTTGAAGTACTCTCAGGCTCTTTATTGAGTAGTTTTCATAAAATTAGTTTTTACTCTCAGCCAACTGCAATAAAGAGCAAGTTGAATTGCTCACTCTATTTAGAACATAATCTACACTTAATCTCATGATGAGGTGTCAAGGTTGCTCCTCAGACATTCAAACGCCATTATTTTGTAAAACCACATAGGAAACCTCAGCAGCATCAACAGCTGATTTGCAATGTAGTAATATGGTGTACATTGAATTTAGTGTGGTGTACCTCGGTCGAACATTTTGCAATTTAAAAGCAAAATATTTGGTTCAATTAGGTTCTACTGGTTTACTTAACTATTCTGGAAAAACAAACCACATCATCATGCACATGTAAATGGATGGCTTTTAACAGAGAAACAGACTAGACCAGAGTTTCTCAAACTTCTTCAGGCACTCCATAACTGTAAAATAAAATCTACAGACCAGCTCAGGACAGATTTATTTTCTGATCATAATCCATTCAAATATTAAGGTTATTATTTAAACATGTACAGTAATCCTCTGGCTATTTATTGGAACCCTCAAAGATTTTTATTCAAGTGAGCAGTAAAAATGGCTAATAACTATAAAAACTCAATAATATAATATAATATTATACAATACAATACTTTTGATAATAGCAGGTTGTAATTTCCAGCAGTGTAACATAATTAAAAAAGTCATAGACCCATGGGTGTCCCTGGACCCCACTAGACTATTTGGTATGCAAGTGTAAGGTTTTAGGTGTAACCAAGGGCTGTATATAGAAATAACACACACTTCACAAAATACTACTCGAGAAAAATTAGTACATACAAAATGACAGTATTTAGCAAATAATAGATGAAAACACCACATCTGGACACCACTACCTATATGGGTGGCTTTGTCGATGCTGAGAGACATGCAGATGTGGATGTTGTGATTTTCGACAGTCTATTTAGTTTTATATATTACTTTTATATAGTAAACGTATCACAGCGTATTAAAATTGCAGGTTTTCATGCATCATGTGCCAAAATACTGTTACTTTAAAACGGCTAGATCGAGAAGGTTGTTAGCACTGGAAGGACGTCGATGCTTCCCCTAGTTGATAAATAAGTCCTTGTGTGTGGGACGACAAATATAACGACTAAGGCCACATAAAATATATATTTAATTTTACATCACTCTTACCTGAAAAAATTGGCAGGGAGGGGGATTTATTTTTATATTTTTTACGGAACACTTGAACAAAGAATAAACAAGCAGCAATATGGTTAGCTAGGAAGAAACTGGTTAATGCTACCTTCCTCCCAGTTTTGGACTATGGGGATGTCATATACATGCATACTGCCT
>JAODTV010000007.1:16689446-16700975 GCA_025399955.1 Galeichthys feliceps
CTGAGGTGCCCTTGAGCAAGGCACCTAACCCCCAACTGCTCCCCGGGCGCTGTAGTATGGCTGCCCACTGCTCTGGGCTGTGTGCATGTGTGTTCACGGTTTCAGATGGGTTAAATGCGCACAAGAGAGTGCGGCTACGGATAACGGATGGATGGATGGAATTTAACAAACAAAAAATTGTTTCTATGGTGATGCTTTCTAAGAACAGGAACTGTTTATAGTTGTTAGAACACAAGTGAAAAGAGAAACTTGTTCCATAAACAATGCACAACATTCAAACGCATCTATAAATTGATTTTTTTTTTTAAAAGTATGACGTCAATATTTAAAACAATAAAAATTGGGCAAACTGCTGTGGTATAAGAGGAATTAAAAATATTTCAGGAAACACAGTTTAACCCCAACGTTGATTAGTTTTCTAAAACAATGTTCCACCATGATATATTTCTTACTTGGGGTCATTAATACTGACGGGTTTTTGTGCCATAGTACAGCCCTTTACTACTGTGCTATCTGTCCATGACGGCATCAAGAGGACCGATCTACACATAGTAAAGCTGATGATACATGAGGCAAGTTTTTGGGCAATTGGACTTCGACACTTTCCCATTGAGATTGGGCAACGTAATTTCTATCTGAACGATTTTGATTGATTTGGGCAACTTTTTAAGATCATCCAATCAGAGTGCTAGCAGCGAATCACATGACCACCTGAGAGCTTTTGAAATTTTCAACAAAGATGGTGGCGTCTCAACGGCAGTGGTGTGAAGAAAAAGAGAGACAACTTGTATCTTTTTATGCCGGTAAGTTGTTCTGTGTAAACCCAAAGTGGTGAATTTACCTCCTCAAATGCTTAGACAAGAGTGCTCGGAGAGCACAATATCCCCCGCCGGCAACTATGCCATAACTCTGGTAAAATGCGACTGAATCGAAAGAAATTACTATGTGTATTACCGACATAGAACAAAGAATCCTGTCAAGTTTCATGAAATTCCTCCAAAAATTGAGAGAGGTGTTGATTTCAGAAGGTGAGTACCCTTCCCGGGACGGACGGACATCACCACGACATAATCCCTCTTCGGGCCTTTCGGCCAGCGGGGGATAAAAATTACCTGACAGGAACCAAATTGCGATATGCACATTATCAATGTATATCCAATCATATCAAGTTTCAAAACATTTTGACCAAAACTGTGGGAGGAGTTGATTTCACAAGACCAGTACCCATTTCAGGACAGACAGATGGACATCATGATAACAATCCCCCTTCGGGCCTTTCTGCCAGCGGGGGATAATATAAACCACTGAGCTACCAATTCAAAAGGCAGATATCAAGGGTTATTAATACATTTTGCCTACTTTGAAAAAGACCCACATTTAAGAGGAATAGAAAGTGTATAACACCAAAGACTAACAAAGGTTTAGCCACAGAGCACCTGCAACCAGTGCAGCATTATAAATCCACTTAAAGGTATATTAGCCACATTTTTACTTCTTACCATTAAAAAAAAAAAAAAGCAATGAGAATATGTAGAAATTTGATGATCTAGAACATTATGATGCATTTATTTGGCTGAAAACGCTCGTTTAGCTTTTCAACAGTCTGTAAAAAGACACCTCCCCCAAGGCTGCTTCAGTCACCGCCATCTCAGTCTGTTCAGGAAGGAAAATGTGGCAATATCCATGCTGTGTTTCCAAAAACAAAGGACAAGCAAAATGTGAAAACACCACTGGTATAATTTATGAAGGTAATCGTTTGGATAACCCACCTTCCTTTAAACATATACAAATCTAACTCACAGAATAATAACAGGAGTGATAGTCAGCTGAAAAACTCATGTGATTTCATTACAGGACAGTGAAGACAATCTTTACTTTCTAATTAGCATGAGCCAACTTTCATATGTTTATAGTGTTATGAGCTGAGTGTACAAAACAGGCCAGGTTAAAAGAACACCATCACATATCCAGCACACAGGAGTCACAGATGTTGGACACCCACAAGACTACTGTAGTGAACAAGAAAGGCATATGCACACACTTGCCCCAAAAGCATCTACATCTTAGGCCTGGGCAACACCGGCCTGTCTTTCTACATCAAGTTGGTCTTTGATAACGGCCATCAATAATAGAATGCTTGATTTAATTTTATTGTTTTAATTTATATTTAGCTTAGACAGACAAAGTGTGTGCTCAGCTTAATGATATAAAATGTTTATATATATATAAAAAAAAAAAAAAAAAAAAAAAAAAAAAAAAAAAACCCTCTCTCATGTCTGACATAGCCTAGACAGTGAAACTCTCAAAGGTGTCAGTTATGCAGTGTTGCTGGTATGATGTCAATATGACTAAAAACGGATATGTTCACTGTATTTGTGCTCAGTACTGTTTATTGCGCACATGAAAAATAGGCGTCATGCCCACACTCTGAATGACGAGCCCGAAACGTGCGTCTCACGCAGGCTGTGTACGCTCGCCTGTTAACACGGGCACCGAAATGAAAATCAAGACGTTCCACAACTGCCACACACACGACGCAGCCAGCGTGGCCCAGAGGTTATATTATGTCACACAGCCTTTCTACTGTTTAGTAAAGTAGAAGAAAAAAAAAGAACATATCCTATAAAATTTGGACAGGGGAAATGTAGCAGAAAAATATAAAATTATACTTTAAAATATTCATTTGTAAAAATAGACCATCCTCACTATTTTACAAAATCCTTCATTTCAAGTATATATGGTACTGTGCAAAAGTCTTGACACCCTATTTCTTTTTTCCAAACTGTTATAGGTTTTTATTTTATGACATTTACACTACGGTACAAAGACCTGTTAGATTTCCAATCATTAATTTTCCGGCACATTATTAAATGTTACAGAAAAATGTTTGAACATCAGTAAAGCAGGCAGCATATTAAGACACTTTTCAGACAAAATACATAATGAAGGCTACTGGGTTTTGCTACAAAAATAAGAAGAAAGTGTGACAAAGTCTCCAGAAGAGCTGGTTCTGCAAGATGCTCAGTAAAACCTACAGCTCATTTCTTTATAAAACTGCACACATTGTACCCGAGTCACTATTTTATTTTTTTAAACAAAGGGTTGTCTCCCTCACAGACAGACACACGCGCACGCACACAGACACACGCGCACGCACGCACACAGACGCACACGACTTTTCATTACTGCTATTCATAGTATTTTTTTTTATTTAGAAACATTTCATTATTTTTGAAGAAATTCTTTGCTCTACAGCATTTCTTTGCATGTGCTTTTGCCCAGTACTGCAGGTTAAATTGAGGCAAGTAAATGAATATTTATGCATTTACAGAAATACATTTGTTGACTTCAATTACTTATTAGTAACTTTAGCCCCATGGCTCCAGTATAAAACTAATGAAGCAGATACGAAAAATGGTGGCTGATTAACTATAATGCATCAATTAGATTTTCCTCCAAAACCATACCTTTTATATAAAGATTTATTCAAAAAGTACAAAATTGTCCTTTTTAATTAAATAAACAAGGTGGATTTTAACATCAGTTTCAAGTGTGTATTGGGACAGAAGAGAAAAGAACGCATGCAGTTCAGCACAATAAAGTTCTTAGTTCTTAGTTGCATGTACAGGTGCTGGGCTACAGGGGGCACTGTCACCTCAGCAGTGGAACTCTTACCTGTGCAAATTTGACTGAGGTCATAGGTTTTACAGCCGTCTTCAGGGAGCTGGATGGAATTGTCCATGGACAAGCTTGGGGATGTGGAGGCAGTGCCATAGAGAACCAGCATGAACTGAGTCAGAGTGCCTGAGGGACAAGACATGAAAAAGTTATCCATTCACACAGTGTCGCACCTGCTACTATACAATACGCTTTGCCCACAGAACCAATTCTCACTACTGAATTTTTCAGTAATCAAGCTGTACAAGTTGTAAACAGCTAAAGATTAATATGCACCGCTGTGGCAGATTGTACAACAGAATAGAGAGTCTTTTTAAATGTTTATTTAAGAAAACAGACTGTTAATGTCAAATTGATTTGTTCCACCCACTTTAACTTGGCACCATTAAAATCAGTTAACGTAGACTGTTAAAAGTCAACAGCTTGATAAATCAGGATAATACAATCAATGCAGCTAAATTATTCACATTATAGATGGTGTCTAGGTCAAGTAACACACCAGTTGAACAGTATAAGTCAGGGCTCAGTGAATATTTACAATCCGCAGAATGATGGGCTGGACAGCCTGATAGCAAGGGGCAGGGGAAGAGGGAGCCTCATATCTGATTTACTTTGCCATATTTAATTAAAAAGATTTACAACAGGATACAGAGAAGGAAAACAAGTAAAGCCAACCAGTCTTAAAACAGTCAGAACAAGATGACAGGAATAAAGGAAGGAGGATGCAGGAAAAGACACTCCTAATTTCCTGTGAAGTCTACAGCACTGGGAAGCCAATTTCTCACAGCAAGATTAACTGCTGGCCATAATTGCTGGAGCCGATACAGCACTTTCAGTGTAGAAACTTCCTTCAGACAGCTATCAAGTTAATGGAAAAAGCTTTAATCGAGTTAGATCAATAGGCATTGAAATTGTTACAAGCCTAGTGAAAGATTTTCAAAGAACATGAGGGAATGCAAAAGGTGCAACAAATAGTCACATACTCCGTAAACAGAAAGCCCTGTTTAGAGGCGTCAATAAACTGACAGACAGTCTGTTAACTAAAGACTTGTTAATTGTTGCTACAACGCCACAAGCCCAGCATCAAGTTTGGCCATGACGTAGCCTATTCTCTTCTCCTCATTAAAAAATTCTAGTTACAATTGCAAAGTTATGCAGCCCACTGGAACTCAAGAAGCGAGACTCCTCACTTCAGCCAAAACGTCTGCTCCGTTTTCCGCATGCATTAATGACTGTATAAAATAAAGAACTTGAGGGAGAGGATATTAATATGGAGTTACCATAGTCACTGGTTCCAACCACATTCTCAATTTCCAGAGTCCACTTGCCCCGAGGGTCTTCATCCCATGAGTGGGTGGTCATAAAAGCCCAGTCGTTGAAGCCTTCAGAGGAATAGTCATGAGGTCTGAAGGACAAAAGACAGAAATATTAGTCTGTAATTGGAGCGAGGGAGACAACCAGCATAGAACCCACACAACAGTGGGTCTGCCAAGAGGAAGGAAGAAAAACATTATGCCCAAATACTTCACACATTTGACATAAAAGGCAAGCAGAGTAGTTCATAACCCCTCACCTGGGGGCGAGCAGAGTCGAACGGGTGCCTTGTGGGCTGATCAGGTAGACGGCCAGGTTTCCACGACGGTTGTAAGACAGTGTGAGCTGGGCTTGAACATGTTCCAGAGAGCTCACAAAATTGGGCTTGCCGAAGCATGCATCCACACTCTTGGTGATCACCAGGTGGCTCCCAATGTTGCTGAAAAGAAAAGCACAATCTCTTAGATGAGTGCATTCTGTAACAGTAGCCCTCAAAACAGTGGTGAACTGCTGGATGATGAAAGTCACAGCAACTTGTCCTTTCCCTAATTACACTTAGCTGTGCTAATAAAATCAACCCAGTTTGGTAATTGCACAAAGCTGTGCCATAATCCATTTTCAATTAGACTACAATCAGTGATGCAATTCAAACAGAAATTAAGATACCACCCCCTCCACCCCCACAAAGTCAGTGCTACAAAGTCATGTACATTTTTGTGCTTGAATTGACTAATTCTGTGCTTTCAGCAAGCTGCATGTTTGATCCTTTCCTTTGTTGGGCTCCCAAGATAGAGAGAGGTTAAAATGCATCAATGCATGGTTTTTCAAAATTCATGCATATAATCTTGAAAAATAATACATCATTACTGTTTCCACTGAAGAGATTAGTTGAACACTTTTTTTGGTAACAAGTGCATAGGAGTTCAGTATTTATGTCAAGGTCTGTAGCAACATAATACTTGTATCATGTAGCCTACAATATTCAATAATAATCTATATTCTCTGCAAGGCACGGAAACATTTTCTCCATTCTGCTTTCACTTTTGAAACAATAAAATGACAAGGTTAATATGCAAGCTAAGTGTAACTTTAAATCACTCCAGTTATCAGCAGAAAATCTAAACCCTGTCTAATTGGACCACCAACTGATTTTTCCAGAGCCTTTTCCAAGGCCAAGTGCTTTTCCCTAAAGCCACCAGAGTGCAGAAGAAAAAGAAAAAAAAAACCCCACAAGAACCAGAACCGGGCCACTGTGGCCTGGACAATAACATAACACAAGGACATAAGTACATGAAAGCCTAGAACAACAGAAACCACATTAAACTTTAAGACCATTATAAGCTTTCCCAGCTAGAGAGCTCGTTTGTGCCACTGTAAGCCGGGGACCAGGTTCCCTATACTCCACCGCAAATCCTGTAAGGAGCTTAGAACAGTACGGTCCTATCCATGAAAGCAGGGCCAGGGCTCAACATAAAGCTAATGACCCTGCCCATCATCCATGAGATGGCAGACAGAACTAAAATTCTTGCACAGACATGCATGTCAAAAACAGTTCAGGAGTTGCAGTCAGGGTTTAATGTTGGGCTCAATGCAGATGTACAGTAATCACTAAGCTCAGATGGACCAGCTCCAGCACTGTGACCATACTAACCAACATTGCTCAACTGGGCTTCATTCCAAAGCCCTCTGATCTTTTCTATAATATGAGGGAACTGAAGGGGAGAGGGAGATGAAAAGAGCAGGAGCTCTCAAGAGGGCTTGTGTACATAAAGAAGAGAGGCATTTGGAGGAGTGTGCGATTGTCAGCAGAGACATGAGTGTGGTATACAAGCTCATCTGCAAGTAATTATTTCCTTTAGACATGCACTACAGGCCCCCGACCCATGACGGAACATCAAACTCAGCAGAGCAGTTCAGTCTCCGCTCACATGGACTGTGAATGAGACGCGCCATCAAACCCGCCATAGCGTCGCTTGTCAGAATAATGCTCACTTCCTATTAAAATCTGGCTATTCACGAGAAATCCCAAGAGCAAAAGATGCAAAGAATATCAAACAAGCCTGTGAGCCATATGTTAGCACAGACAACACGCTAAAGCTGGCATGTCAAACTCATTTTAGGTAACGGGCCACATTACACTTAGTCCAATGTCAAGCAGGCTGGACTTTTTATAAAAAAATAAATAAAAAGAAAACCCTTGCAACTGCAATTCATTAACCCCCCTCTGAAACTTTTTTTGGACAGCAACCTGGTTACAGCTTAACATTTTTAGCTTACTACTGAAAAGGTATATTAGCTTGTTTAGCACATTTGGTCATTGTGTTTACATGCCTGTGTTTATGTTGCCCCCTAGTGGAATAACAGACGAGTTCTTTTTCAAACCTTTCAATACAATTAGGGTTCAGAACACGATTTTAATTTAGAACACAGATTCTAAATTCATTTGGCGGGTCAGGTTAGAACATTTTGTGGGATGTGGGCTGTAAGTTTGACACCATTGCCTATTACCTTTCCTCTGTTATAAATATGTTAGCTTTATTGGGGGTATTTATTAGTGTGTTGCTTTGAGTGAAAGACTAACCTCGGCTCAGACACCATGGAGATGACACACTTCTGCTGAGGGCCTACGCTGGTCCAGTTCTTGGCCTGGGCCACGATGGCAGCAGCATCTAGCAGGCCATACCCATATGAGTGGCTTACTGAAGAACAGACAGGGAGAGATATACACATGTAAAGCGATGGACAGGTACAGAAAGATGGTATAAGATATGAATAAGAAAAGAGATGGGCAATATAAACAAATGGCAGATGAGGACAGTCAAAGGAGAAAAAAAAAAAAAAAAAAAGATATCGATCAATACTGCTGACAGCATCCTGGCAATTCCATGCAGTCCAGTTTAATAGGGGCCAAAGATTCAATGACATTATGAGACACAGGAGGAATTGAAATGTACTCTTGATTGGGATAATGAACATCGCTTCATTGACTGGCAACACACCACACTTTCTTGCAGAGCTCAAGCGCAGAATAAACAGAGCACAAGCTGATGAGAGAAAAGCACAAGCCGCATGTCAGTACCTTGGCGTCCAACCCCATTAGTCTTCCAGTCGTTAGTGATCAGGTGAGCTGGGTCAGATGTCCTCACAACCAGGTGCTGCATGTCCCTCCATGTCAGGTTTTTACTGTCAAGACCAAAAAAAGCAAAAACCACTTATCCATTAGAGCCAACCTCATCTTTTCCAACAACTCCAACGGTCTTTAATTGAATTGTGTTAAGTGGCAGGCCGGATGAAATTTCACCTGTAGTTCAAAGGCTCTCACAGGTAACGAGTCCGTTTTACTTATTAAAAGCTACAGACAACTAAATATAGGAAAATGGGATGATTACACTGTAGCTCATGGGCAGGAGACTGAAAAGGTCAAGTCTGAAACTTAACACAAGGATCAAGCAGTTACTCTAACTGACTGGCATTTTGAGATCAGAACTTCAGGTAATGCTAGAAATGACAATTGTGTCACAATCCCAGTGAACCATCCTACTCTCATTTAGGGTGTTCTAACCGTATTCTACCAGAAGCCCAAACTGTCTGCAAGGCCAAGCCACAAACATAACACTTTCAGAGTTAGCAACACTTTGTGGTTAAATGCTACAGCTGTGACGTCTTTTACTTTCTGCTGAATCCTGAACCTCTAGTACAGGAACTCTGCTTTTCTTACAGTCAACAGGGCAGGCGTAGAGCCAGTTTTTTTTTTTTTTTTTTTTTTTTTTTTTTAAATCATCAGCATAAAATCTCTGTATGAACAGTTGTACAGGATATGCAGACATTCTTTTTTATAAAAAGTATGATCAAAATATACTTAACCACATTACTAGTCTTTTATAAAATTCAAGTTCTCCCACAAGAATAATTTAGCAACAAAAACCATACCACAAAATGCATATTCAAATGCCCATATAAGGCACTGCAAAGATTTCCTAGAAATGAATTATTTCCTATATTTGAGCCACCCACAGTCACACTGCTGATTCACACAACGGCGCTTGTTGCAACGCCATGATAGTGCGTCAGTAATTGTGATGTGCGCAAGGATATCTTCACATCTATTTTCTAATATTTAAAGTCACTTCCCGAAAGCAGTTTGTAAAACTTCCATCTAGATTACTGTAAAGCTGCTTTTTGACCATGTCTATTGTTAAAAGCATTCTACAAATATTACATTGGATTGGGAGGCATAACCCAGAATTAAAGCTGTATAAATGCTTGATCTCCACAAAAACCATTGCTGTACATGTGGCAGTTTTGCACAACCACAACATAAACACTATTTGAAAATGTTTCAAGGAAACACCGTCCACTAATAGAGTGCAACATAGCTATGTCTACTCTAGTGACATTTCAGAGAAGTACAATTCCTGGCTCTGTTTGTTTAGAAGGCACTAAAACAATGATCACAACAAAGCCACATTATCATAGTGCATATGTTTTGATGGTGTATAATGATATGGTCATAATTCCAGCTGTAATTAGCTGGGGTTGGTCTCACTTACTTGGCCTCCAGGGCGAGGGCTATGATGCCTGCAGCCAGAGGAGCTGAAGCTGAGGTGCCTGTGTGGGAGTCTGTACATTTCTGTCTCAGGTCTGTAGTGATCTGGGTTTAGGAGGAAACATTCAAGACATCATTTCATAATCAAGAGCTCAATGTTTAAGTCTCTAAGCACTTTAGAAACTCTAGAATCAAATAAAGACTGTAGGGTGAAGAGTGGCTGCGCTGCATATCTTCTTTGGCTGCATAAAGATGCACCTCAACTTGCACAAGCTCTGGAACCTGTTGCGCGTTTCAAGGCTTGAGGCAGCATAATTAGCCTTTAGGGCTAAGGTGACCGGTGTAAGGAACAGCGAGGGATGAGAAATAGTGGCAGACAGAGAGAAAATAATAAAGTGAGCGAGAGAGTCTGGAATGGTTCATGACAGAGGCATCCCAGGAGGTGCACTGACTGAGACAGAGCAGCTCAGATTGAGGCTAAGTGCTAAAAATTGCTGAGCAGCTGAATGACAGCTCAGAGGGGGAGAACGTGGCAATTCGCTCTCCTTCATTCAAAATGGAGGCATTAGAGAGCAGGAGAAAGGGGAAGATTGCCTGTCACTGCATGAAAACATAGGCCCACGTCAAACTAAAGCCTGCGGAAAAATGATTTTTTAAATCTGAGTATCTGCGAAGCGACATTTTGAAAAACGTAATGCTGAGTCATCTAACATTATGAGAAAATGTGCGCGCTATAGTAAAACTAACAAAGGAAACTGAAAACAAGCTCAAAAGAATGATGGCAAAACTGGTGCGATTACAGTATGAGGTTACCGCTTTGTCTCAAAATGAAAACTTGCAGTACAAAGCTTCAGTCTGCACACCAAAGACGATGTTTGAAGGTCTGGAAAAGTGCTTTGGCAGTGGATACAGCATTATGAAACACAATACAGACCCTAAGGGCAAACGCATCCACTCTCCATCAACTGAGGCCACACCACCACATGCTTTCCTCATTGCAGGCTCTCACTATGCCATGCTCCAACCAGTATGTTAAATACCATCCACAGTTTCCCCACAAAATGCAAGGGCTTCTTTAAATTTTCCCCATGCTACACATTTTATCATCTTGACCGCATAATTTAAATAGTTTATAAAACCACAGGCATTAAAAACTTCAGGACATCACTACTCAATCGCGACTTTTTAAAATCATTTATATTACAAATATGGTGACAGTAACAAGGTGATAATTTATAAAGACTAGATAGTGAAGTGACTTTAGCTGGCATCACATGCTTTGTATCTTAAAATATACTCGCTACTTTAAAGGAAATACACCTGTATTGCTCTAAAAACAAGAGAGATGATCTGGGTCAGAGAGAGGCATGCATTGCTATGTAGTGCACCCAGGGGCTTGATGCAGCATGATGGACTCACAATCTGTTTCTCATTGAGTCCTCCGCTGCTGTAGGTGGTGGCGAGGGTGGAGGAGCAGGCCTCGCTGTACCATGGCACATTGCCGTACTGTGTGCTGCTGCTGATTGAAAGCGTGTAGATGCTGTTGGTGTAGCCGTCACAGTTGCAGCTGTCTTTCTCCCGGCCACCGTTACCAGATGCCCACACAAAGATGGAGCCTAACCCACCACGACCCTGAATAACAAAAGGATACACACACAAAAGATACACACAGTCAACACCACCATGTTCAATGCTTCTACTGCAAAACCTGTCTGATGTTATTTTGAGAAGACTAACTACAGTTTGGAGCTCTCTGCTTTGAAGCTGTTGGGAAAACTCCTAGGTCCCAGCCATCAAAAACTCAGCAGACAGTTCCATAACAATGCAGATGTCCTCAGGTTAATTACCTTGCCCGGGACGGAGTCCACAATCTACCGTCTAGACGGTTGCACCGATTGACTTCAAATTTTCAGAGTAGGTGGGCAATGGTCCGTAGATTACCTGATTAAATTTTGGGGGTAATCGGGTCAAGGTGAAGGTCAGGGTCACCA
>JAODTV010000007.1:20387629-20399460 GCA_025399955.1 Galeichthys feliceps
CCTACCACTAACACTATACACTGCTCCTAACACTAGATACCCTGCTCCTACCACTAACACTAGATACCCTGCTCCTACCACTAACACTATATACCCTGTTCCTACCACTAACACTATATACCCTGCTTCTAACACTATATACACTGCTCCTAACACTATATACCCTGCTCCTACCACTACCACTATATCCCCTGCTCCTACCACTATATCCCCTGCTCCTACCACTATATACACTGCTCCTACCACTATATCCCCTGCTCCTAACACCGTATACCCTGCTCCTCACACTATATACCCTGCTCCTAACACTATATACCCTGCTCCTAACACTATATACCCTGCTCCTAACACTATACACTGTATACCTTGCTCCTAACACCATATACCCTGCTCCTAACACTAATACTATATACACTGCTCCTAACACTATATACACTGCTCCTAACACTAACACTATATACCCTGCTCCTAACACGAACACTATATACACTGCTCCTAACACTAACCTTTGCCTCTTTTCTGTAGATTTAAGCCATACAAATAGTTAGAAATTGGTGTAGACTGAAACCTGCATCAGAATGAATATAACAGAAGGTGAAGGAGTAAAAAAAACAAGAGAAAAGATTCATTAGCCTTTCGGATCATTTGCATATATAGTGTGTGAATTGTATTTACATGTATGTTCTCAATATTGTATACTTTTTCTAAATATGTTTATATACAGGTTTATCCATGTGGGTTTCCACCGGTTTCTTTAGTTTTCGTACCAGTAGGTGGATTGGCTGCACTAAATTTGTGCAATCTCTAAACTGGAAACTGTGGGAAAATAATTCAGCATCTCACCAGCAATGTGGATCCTGCTAGAGGCTGAGGTTTTGCCAATGGGATTGGAGGCTACGCAGCTATAAGTCCCGTCGTCCTGCAGCGTGAGATTGTGAAGTAGCAGAGAGCCATTTGTGAGTGAAATGATGTTGGCACTCAGCTTGCCCTCTAAACGATGCCAGCTTACACTCGGCTGAGGAACACCTGCTCCAAGAAAAGCACAAAAATCACTCTCAATCAGTAAAACCACACTTCTATGCAATTATTGTAGCTGCTTTGCTTCTAATCAAGACAAAACAGCTGCTGTGTTTCGGCGAAGTAGTGGAGACAGCCTGAAGACAGTGTATATTTATTTTACAGAACGAGACAGGGGAGGCAGTAGGGTCTGTCTGCAGCTCATGGGCTTGGAGTCAAAATATCAAAATGTGGCCATGGTATCGAGTGCATACAGTGGGTATAAAAAGTCTACACACTCCTGTTAAAATTCCGGGTTTCTGTGATGTTAAAAAATTAAACCAAGATAAACTAGTTGGGCACTTGGAGAGTGCAGATCTCCGCCAAGGACAATAGTCGACTCTTCTATGATATGCAAATCTGCAACCGCAACCACTTTATCAACCTTGTTTCTCCTTCTCATGGTTCCTTGGCCATGTTCCTCCTCATTTTGTAGACAATGAAAACTTTACGGAGTTCATCGCTGATAGATACATTCCTGCGATAAATGTGCTTGTGATCATAACACTCTTGTTTCAGCCATTGGTTTAGACTAGCCTGATTGTTATTACAGCCAAGAATGGTGTAAATTCTCTGAGAACCCTGTAATGACATTTTCTCAAACCACACAGTTATACTACAATATGTATTAAAAACTAACAAGAAAAAAACAAAGTAAACGATAGTAATTTCACAAAATTGTATTGGGAAACACTCCATCCGACATCAGCTATTAAGATTACTTTCGTACGTAATAATTTCGCCAGCGTTAGCTACAGCAATAAGGTGTATCTGTCTGGATATATTTCCAAAATTATTAGTATTATGTGCTTATATGTATATCCCAGAGGATTACTGATCCCCATGAATGTGGATTGTGATATGGAGTCATTGTATTTCTACACTGGCTATGTTTTATCACTGTTGAACTTTACTGCCAACTCCTGGATAGTAAGATGAATGGCAAATGCCATATCTCATAACATTAGCAAAAATGAAAATAAATTCGTGGATCCGCCCCATGACTCAGACCTGCTCCAAAACTTAATGGTTTCTTCCTTGGCCCATGCGATACCCTTCCTGCAAGTTTCATGGAAATCAGGTTGGTAGGTTTTGCGCAATTCTGCTTACAGCCAGAATTGACAGACAGACAAACAAAGCACATCAGAAACATAACCTTCTTGGCAGAGGTAATCATATCTTTTAATGTGATATAGTAAGCAAAACAATTCAAGTGAAAATCAAATCAAACATCATGGGACGACGACGACAACTTACAACAACCTGGTTGCACAAGTATGCTTGCGCTCTCATAATAGGGCATGTGACTGAGCTCAGAATTAACTAATCACTTTCAAACTCATGTTCAATACGAATTATCATACCTCTGTCATCAATGAAGTGATTCAGATTAACCTCAAATGAAGGCCACCCATGATCTGCAAAGATCTTGTAAAGCACATACATGATCTCATTGTCAAAAGGTATTGATAAAGAGAGGGGTTCAAGTGAATTTCTAAAACATTAGATGTATCATGGAATACTATGAAGGCCATCGTCAACAAGTGGAGAAAATGGGGCACCACAGTGACATTACCAAGAACAGAACATCCTTCCAAAATTGATGAAAGGACAAGATGAAGACTAATCAAGAAGGCTGCCAAGAGACCTACAAGTCTTGGCTATGGGGTAGGGTGGTTAGATTGCCGCAAAAAAAAACCCAGAACATGCAAACATGGTGAACATCAACATCACGCTATGCAGCTGCTCCTGTTCAGCTCGGACCAAGGTTCTAGTCAAGGTAGAGGAAAACATGGATAGCTCCAAATACTGATCTATTTTGGCACAAAATCTGTAGGTCTCTGTTAGACAGCTGAAGATTAAAAAAAAAAAAAAAAAAAAAAAAAAAAAAAATCACCTTCCATCCCAATAACGAACCAAAGAACAAGTCCAAGTCAACAAAGGAATGGTTTCAGACACAGATCACTATTTTGGAAAGACCCAGTCAGAGCCCAGATCTAAATCTGATCATGAACCTGTGGAAAGAGACTTGAAGAGAGCTGTATACAGGAGGTCCCCTCGCAATTTGATATGCCTGGAGCATTTTTGCAAGGAAGAATGGAATAAAATTGGCAAATCATGATGTACTAATTTGGTAGACTCTTATCAAAAAGATCCTTAACAAAGCATTAATTAAAGGATAATGCAAGTGTTTTCCCAAGATTCTCATGAGCTTGACCTTGAGCTAGCCTGACAAAACTGAGAAAACCTGTTTTAATGCCATATTAATACTACATATTAGGGCTGAATTCCTATAAAACAATTTTAGGGCAGTCTTTGAGCTCACATGTGGAATTACATCAGAGCCTAAATGAATACAGAACGAGAGGTCTCTCTCTTCCCTTTACAAATCCTTCTTAAGTTTTTGATAAAATTTCTGACAGCTAAAAGAGCAACCTGCACTATATCGCAGAAAATGCCTTTATATGATTGGAACTAATTTCCTTCACTTAAATAGTTGTGACATTTAAGTCTTTTAAGAACTGGAAGGGAATTAAAGCACTAGAGGATCCTTTCGGACCAAAGCTTTAACTCATTTCCGAAGCACATCTTTGAAGGTTACAGAGCAGACGTGAACTAGGAACAGAAATGCTGTCAAATATGAACTGAAAGGAGTTCAAATAGTGGCCATTCACAAGAGTGGAGTCAACGGTGATTGGTAGGACAGAGCAGAGTAGCACGAGGCCTGCAGACTGCCACAAATTACTTGTACAAATGGCATAATGAATGCAAATTGCTTCACTACAGTCTGCTCCCTTGAGACACATCCTGTCGGAGGTAATGAGTAGCACATTGCCTGAGTCTGAGCTTTACAGCCCCTTATTTTACAAAGGGGAGACATTAGCCCTGACATATTGCTAAGCATACTGCAGGGCTCAGGAGGGGAAAATACAGGGCCAATATTTCCACGATGGTGCAAATGCAAAAGATGCTAGGTTGGGCACACTATCTCAAACAAACGAGATATTAACTCATATGAAGTGGTTTAATATGGTCGGTAAATCATCGTTCAGATTTGAAAATGGTATTTTCCTCTTCATAACTGTTCTTGCTTCCACTAGGGGGCACTATTGGAATATTTTAATACTGTAATATTCTGGGTGCAATAGTCATAGGCCAGGTGACTCTTTTGGAAAAGAGAGAAAGGTAATTATTACCAATGACTTAAGATATAATGAAGGGTGATGCAAGAGTCTTTCAGAAGCGCACACACATTATACACACTCTCTTAGTCTCCTACTTTCTACTTTGGAACTGCTGTAAAATAGGAATGTCCTCTACGGGGGATCAATAAAGTTGATCTTATCTTATCTTATCTTATCTTAATAGCTAGCTTATAAGTGGAGCTATTTTATATGTTTTCTTCTGACCTGCAAGCTTCAACAGCTAACCTCATTTGTTAGAGAACGATCTAGACACAAGCATTTTTAGTTACACTGTAAAAATGATATTTTAGCAAGTAAAAATATGTAGAATATAGGCAAATCCAACTCATGTTTCTCTTTAGCAGATTATATTGAAAGAAAAATAAGATCCTTTAGCCTATTTCTACATATTTTGTACTCCTGTCTAGCTTGAATTCGTCTTATTCTATAGACAATTGTTTATTGCTAGAAAGAAGCAAAATCATCTGACAATAAAAGACTATTTAAAGCATGAAATTAGTAAATACGTCTAGAAATAGGTCTAATGGTCTTATATGTTATATAATTGTAATACAATTTAATATCAGAAATTCTCAATAACTTTTCCTTTATTCAAAATATCTTCACTTGCTAACACATTGTTTGTTGCAGTGCAACTGATAATTACTTCCCACTGACATTAGTTATGTTTTAAAAGTTGTATCTTGTCAATGACAGCTTGACTAATTGCTTATGTTTCTTTATTAATAGCTTTTGATCTTTGGTTGTAAACGCTTATGCAGCGGAAACGACGAAATGCCTGAAAACCATAAAGAAAAGCTGAAGAAATGCAGCGCTGGTGGCAGAGCTTCCATCTTTTTTACATTTTACATTGATGTGTTTCTGTTAATTAGCACTTATTTTTCATGAACAATGCTTTTCACATAAAGGTTTTATGTAGTAGCAATCTATCTTTCTGGTGAAGGTGAAATTCTGAACGTAGTGTATTTTGAATATGTTTTTCTACCTGAACCAGTGTTGTTCCACTTTGTCAGTTTTTCCATAAATAAATATAGTTGTCAAGATTTTGTTGTTAAACCTGGAGAACATGCTTATAACCTTCAGAATTATCACAAAATAGCCATTTGATTGTTAAGTATCTAAACATATTTGTATCGAATAAACAAACACTATCCCTTTTCACTTCAAATATTCTTGATTTGTTTCAGCAACTTCAGCCAAATTTTAACACAATTAATTCTCCTGGTAAACTAAGTGCTTAATTTGGTAAATATAACATTGTTAATGACTAATGATTGAAGGGAAATGTTCGAGGAACAATGATAAATTCTTACATCGTCAGTATACCCGTTTGATTAACTCCACTCCTGAAGGAATTCTGACCAATCCCATCTATTCCCACATGCACCAGTGACCAATCCCACTAACCTACTTTGGTTTGCACCTGTGCACAATATTTTGTTCGTTCTATTTCCTATAACATACGCAAAGTAGTATTGAAATCATCACAACCTTGACCAGGATTTACTGAAAATGAAGGAATGCATTCAACACCACACAAGCAACCTGATACACTGAGATATTAATCAGTGTGGCTTTTTTTTTTTTTTTTCCAAATGTGCTTCATCCCCTTTAGATTACATTGCATTAATGGAATTTAGCAGTCGCTCTTATCCAGAGCGATGTACAACATACCCAGAGTAGCCTGGGGAGCAGTTGGGGATTAGGTACCTTGCTGAAAGGTACTTCAGCCATTCCTGCTGGTCCAAGGAATCAAACCAGTGACCTTTTGGTCCCAAAGCTGCTTCTCTAACCTTTAGGCCATGGCTTCCCCAGACACACAGACACAGATTCAGACACACAAAGTCTAATAAGAGTATTGTAAAATTGCATCTTCATCTGTGTAATAATTGCAATTTTATGAAGTCGTCTACATACAAAAAAGATATTATTATGAAATGGATTTCCAAGAAAAAGTCCATTTGGACCAAAAAAGGGTATTACTCCTATTGTTATAAGACAAATGAAACTGGGTCCTTTATAGAGCCTTTTTGTTAACTGTAATGAGACATTTTCAGCACTTCGTCATAGCTAGATATAACGTTGTTACCAAGCTAGTCTTGTAAGATGCCTCCTTAAGGTAAAATGTGTGCGTGTGTCAAGCTATTGCTTACTCTGAACTATTTATTGACACTGAAAGTTGGACATTAAACAAAGTTTCTTCTCCGTTTTGCTCGTCATTGAAGTGAATGACTAATGATCCACCCTAGACTCCTACTCTCCGATTGGCTGACACATGATTATGCCTCTGGTAACTTTTAAATAAATATATGATCGGGATATATTACCACGCTTCGGTGCTGGCTTCCCAACAGCAAATTAATTTTGATTGAAATGAATGGCATGTAAGCAGCATCATTATAAATCCAGTCCATCCATTCAACCCTTCCAGCCTCATCCTTTACTTTTAACAATTAGACACCTTATGTCTAATTTATTTCTCTGCCACGTTGTCATTCATTTAACTGAATCAGTGGGTGATGGAAAGGGCTATAGGTAACATTAGGTAAAGTCTGCCACACAACAGGATCAATTCAGACAGACAGAAAAAGCTAGTGCTACGTTTTGGAAACAATCCACGTGCTCAGTGCAGTTTGGATCCCATCCAGGGCTTTAAACCTCATAAACCTTCACCTTTGACTACATGCAATAAATAGCCTTGACAAAAAGGCAGAGACGTGCATACAAAACGTCACTGTTCAATCACACAACAGGAGCTGCGCTCTGCTACAGTAAATTAGCATTGGTAAATGACGAGGAACGGTATAAATCCCATGGCAGAAGGCCGGCATCCTGAGATGCTGGTTAACTTTACACGACGTTTCTCCCTAATTAGCCGATTCTTTCACTACCGCTACGCTCTGCTCTGAGGACAAGAGCCATTAATTGTGGGATACATTTAGAAACAGTGCGCTGCACCTCTCACAGATATGCCATGCATTTTTTTTTTAAAGCGTCTAACGTTTGTGACAGGCAGGAGGGCAGTTTTTGCTTTTTTTGGAGCAAAGGTGGAAAAAATATGACATTGGAATGTTGAGTGTTTTCAGGAAGAAGGAGAAAACCACCACTTTGGCATGGAAGGCTTGTCAATCATGTACAAATGTGTTACAGTAATTCTATATTGAGCAATATGAACATAGAGTAAGGCTTATAGAGATGTAAATATTGGCCATATATTGGTGCACTGATATCAATATTCATGATACAGCTTCACCATGGGAAGAAATAAATCATTGGGTAAAGTTCGGCTGTCCGAGTAAAGAAGGTGTGGCCTCTCAGAATTCACTTGTTTTTTCAATACAGAATCACATTCTATAGCAATTATCCTATAAAAGCAACTTGATATTGATATTGTGTTGAATCATAATAACTGAATAACTGCTCATCGTTGATACGCATCACCTCACTTTGGAAGGAGAGCTCCATACCCCTGCTATGTGTCCATGTGGTATGTGTTTAATGCTGTAAATGTTACTGACCTGTAACTGGACAGTCCAGAGTGAGACTGGCACCAATATGGGTTCTTATTCTGCCTCCTACTACCACTTTCAAATTGGCACTGTGCAGGTCAGATATGTTCTTCCAAGAAGCCACGATAGCAGGGTGTTCTGTCCAAATAAAAGAAAAGTGTCAGATAACTATAGCAAGCATGGCTTGTGTGAGTGTGTACAGACCATGTGTACGAATGTATATGACTCACCAGCCAACAGCACCTGCGTTGTTTCTGAATCAGATCCCATTTCATTGTTTGCTGTGCACCTGTAGATTCCAGTGTCTTTGGCGCCAGGGTTTGCGATGTGCAGTCCTCCAGTACTATCCCACAATACCCCAGAGAGAAGAGAAGAGACACCAAATCAGCCGCAGAATTCGGCTCAGGCGATTGAATTACAGTGTGTGATTTCCACATCCTCACATCCCACATTAAAGGATTAGATCCACATTCGCCTAAGCCACATTGACATGTGGTTAGGTCAACATAGAAGCAAACCTCGTGTTAGTGTGATGAAACCAGAATATCCCTGTGTATCTTTTTTTTTTTAAATAATAAAAACACACATTATGATCTAGCCCCATCAAATGCTACATGGTTGGACCTGTGAGAGGAATGAAGTGGTAAAATCTCTCATTTCCTGCACATCGATCATAACATTCCCTCCCAGCTACTCTGTTTTTCCTTCCTCATTTCATCTGATCTTCCCTGAGCATTCAGGAGTCAGCGGACAACAGACACCAGAGGTGTTTATGGATCGGAGTAGAGTGGCCATTTTAACATGGTGCCACTGGTGTTTCTCAATATGTGTTCATATATGTGTGCTTGAAGGTATGTTTCACTGCACAAGACCAGTTTCAGGACTGAAAATTCTTAATCCTGCTCAGACATTGACAGGGTTGTCCATTTAGCAACTTTGTTGCTAGATTTAGTGACTTTTTGACCATAAATAGTGACTATAAATCTTATCTAGTGAGTAGCAACACATTTGGAGACTTCTAGCAACTTTGGCCACCTCAACAGCAAAAAATCAATATCCATACCAATTCTGTACTGACTACCAACAACTACCGTTCAAAGGATTTGTTTATTTTTTTTTAATTTTTATACATATTTTAAGCTGTCTTTTGTGAATGAGCTCTCATCATCATCATCATCATCATCATCATCTTCAGCGTCCCTCAGGATGCACGCATCTGGGGGGTCGTGGGTTGGCTATCTTCCTCCACTTCTGTCTATCCTGGGCAAGGTTCATGGTTCAAGGTTCAAGGTTTTTTATTTGTCATTGTAACCATGGTTTTTTATTTGTCATTGTAACCATTGTAATCATGGCCTTATCCAGGGTCAATCCTTTTCCCACAAGGTGTCGGCTGATGGTGTCTCTCCACCTCATCTGGGGGCATCCTTTTGTTTCTCCTGCCTTCCACAGTATGTTCAAATGTCCAACAGGGTAGTCTATCTGTGGGCATTCAGAAGACATGTCCAGCCTAGCGCAACCTGGCTGATTCAATGTCTTCCTCAATTGGTCTCACTGCCATTGCCTGATGCAAGATTTTTAAAGGCACCTTGTCAACCAGTCGCTTTCTCATGATCTTTCTGAGATAGGTATTATCTGCGACTATTAGGCGCTCATCGTCCTTCTTCTGGGCATTGAGTGCTTCCATTCCATATAGCAGGCTGGGTCTGGCACAGGTCTTATACACTTTGCCTTTAACATGTAGACTGATGTCTTCGTCATAAATGATAGGTGAGATCTTCTTCCAGGCACATGCTAGCAGCATATTACCAGATTGTTCAAAAATCCTGGTGTTTTTTTTTTGTTTTTTTTTTATTGTGGTCCACAACGTACACGAATCCTGCCCTCACTGAATCTGAAAGCAAGTGCATGCAGTTCATTGCAGAGAAATCTGCACAAGTTTGTTCTCATAAATGACAAAAAACAAATGTGATTCGTTGAGACAGGAAAATGAGATCTGAACAAAAAGCCTTGGAACAGAAAAGTAGCCAGAAAACAAAGCCAAATGCGGAAACAGGGAGGACGAAAATCAACTGCAGAGAGATTATGCTCAATATGCAATTTAATATGCTGATGAGTGAGATTTCGTCCAGGTCAAACCCAAACGATCCAGAGAAAATGGTCAATTCAAAAAACAGGAACATCTTGCCAAACAAACAATTCAATATTGCAGGAAACAGAAGCAGGCTCGGCTGTTTATAAGGGTCGACCAAGACCTAAACCTGGTCTTGGCTCAGTGAGGGCCTGTGAGATGAGACCCAGCAGAATTGGATCTTACATAAAGATTGAAAGGTGATATAAAAATGCACAGCTGTCTCACACTCACACAGGAACTCATACTGCCGTTATATACATCCCGATCAGATGAGTGCTGAAGAGGTCAGGATTAATCCACCGAGCTCTGGATCGTCTTCACAGCAGGTTCGCATACTGATACGGGTGTTTCACATCAGAACGTTCTGACAGTTTTTCATCTCCTGTGTGCAAACAGCTGGAGATCTTCTTTTGCCAAGACGGCACTGTTTAGCATAATCATGCAAATAATGTGATGGAGAAATGTTTCTTTTTCCCATCTTGCCAGATGTTGAGAAGCATTAATGGAGTGCACAGAATGAACTTGATCATCACGATGGTTTTGCTTTAGTTACGTCCTGTATGTCCACACAGCTTCACAGGCTAAGATCTAACCTCACCACCACCAAAGACTTGGCAGTCCAGGAACAGGAATGAAGAACAGAGAGCCAATTTGTCATGAAAGTCTTGGCTGTTTTTTCTTCAGTCAAATGTGTGAAAGTAAAGAATTAAGTCATGCAGTAGAAGCTGAACAAGTGATGCCAGTTGCCCAGCCTTAACAGGCAGACGAAAAGAAAAAAAAAAGACTACCATCTGCTTTCTTAATAGCTATATTGCAACAAAAACACTCCCGTATTCTTTATCCCTGTGTCAAAGTTCTTAAACACTGCATAGGACAGCCCGCAATCTTTAACTCGATAGCAAATAAGGTGAAAGGGTCACCAGGATTTAAATCAAATCGCCTTAATGCTCAACCTCCTTCATAATTTAAAGCAGCCAGATTAGAAGTAATGAACAATCACACCCTGAGATCATGACCACCTAAAGGGATTGTGTTTAAATGGGCTTTTAGGCGAACAGTCCTCCAGAAAGTCGAAAAAATAAAAACTACAGGGAAGCAAGTATGGAATTCGCATTTGCATAACTTCTACCAGCTTCCATTAATCATCTGCAAGGTTACTTTTTAATTAGGTGAATTAATTATTTAGGGCTTCCCCCGTGCCAGGACCTGAACCCAGGCAGTCTCCCGTCCCAGTACTAACCAGGCCTTTAAGGTGCATTGGGCGGCGCCGATCTCCGTTTCCATAGCCCTCGGCCTCTCGGCTATTGCATAGCTAGGATTATGGCAGGGGCTGGTTCTCTGGTAACCGTGAGAGTTTGACTCCCTGCTTGCATCTGCATTGCGGCGCCTCGGCATTTTTATAATGGTCTTTAGTATGATCTGACTATGAGCAGAACTGGCGATCTCCTGGTCAAGAGGTGGACACGCTAACCACTAGGCCAAATCACAGTCTTCTTGACATGTACCCAGAACTTATTCTGGATTTGTATTGAGGAGGGGTTAGAGTGAAAGACCAAATGCCTTCTTTGTGCCTAATGGTTAGAGAATCAGCTTTGGGAACAAAAGGTCACCTGTTCCAATTCCCTAGACCAGCAGGAATGGCTGAAGTGCCCTTGAAGCACTTGAGGCAAGGCACCTAACCCCAACTGCTCCCCAGGTATGTTGTCCGTCGCTCTGGATAAGAGCATCTGCTAAATGCCTGTAATGTAATGTAATGTAATATATGCCCAAAGGTATATGGATGCCTGATCATCAAACCTACATGTGGTTCTTCCACAAATTATTGCCACAAAAGTTGGAAGCACACAGTTGTGTTCAAGGTTCTTTATTTTATCATTTCAACCATATACAAGTACACAGTTAAAACGAAATTACGTTTCTCCAGGACCA
>JAODTV010000007.1:22814442-22828852 GCA_025399955.1 Galeichthys feliceps
TTTTTCAATTGAATTGTACAGGTTATAGGTCACATTAAAGGTGGGAAAAGTTTTGAAATGATTTATCGTGGGCTCATTTTTTTACATCAGAAAAACCTATCATTTTAATGGGGTCTGTACACTTTTTATATCCACTGTATGTAACACTCTTGTGGGGAGTGGTGGGAAATTGAAGCACTGGGACAGGTGGGTTTGTTACTCCAGTAACTTTATGCTTTTAAGCTTGCAATGAATCACTTTCACACACACACACACACAAAACACAGTACGTAGGGAAGCTGTCTCTTCCTCTCTGTTTGCTCCCTCCATATAAGCCTTTGGCTGTCACTGCAAGACACACACACATGCACCATTAATTTGACACAGGTGTGATCGTATTGCCACTCACCTTCTCCAGTCTCACCCTCCATTCATAAACTGGTTCTCGACCACGCCCCTGCTGCCACATACCCCCACCGCCCGACTCAGACCAGGGAGCCATCCAGCCTGCAGCTGGCTCAGATGCCCCCCCGAACGCCCCCCCTCAACAGGAGAGGTAATCTGCCACCACCGTCTGTCCCCCTGGCCTGTGCACCACCTCTAACTTAAAGGGCTGCAGAGCTAAATACCAATGGGTGACATCCTTTGTCATCCTTCATGCAGTGGAGCCATTGGAGTGGGGCATGATCTGAACAGTGGGTGAAAGAGCGCCCCAGCAGGTAATACCGGAGGGTGAGGACTGCCCAGTTGATGGCCAGAAACTCCTTCTCAATGGCGCTGTACTTAGTCACTTGCACCAAGAGTTTGTGGCTAATGTACAGCACCGGGCGCTCCTCCCCCTCCACCATCTGGGACAAAATGGCCCCCAGCCCTCTGTCCAACATGTCACTCTGCAAAATAAAGGGGAGTGAGAAGTCAGGGGAGTGCAATAGTGGCCCACCACACAGTGCCACCTTTACCTGGGTCAAGGCCGGTTGACCGGATCTGGTGCCCCCTTTTTAGTGAGATCAGTCAGTGGGCTGTTGACATCTGAATAGTTAGGCACAAACCTACGATAATAGCCAGTCTGCCCCAGGAACTGTCTCACTCCCTTTTTGGTCTTGGGCCTCAGACAGGTCGCAACTGCTGCAGTCTTTTCAATTTGGGGATGCACCTGCCCATGACCCAAGTGGAAGCTCAAATACTGTACTTCCACCCACCCAATTGCACAGTTAGCCATGAGCTCTGCATGCCTCAACAACTCCAGAACAGCCCGAAGGTGTTTTACGTGCTGTGGCCAATCATTGCTATATATAATGATGTTGTTGAGGTAGGCCCCAGTATAGGCAGCATGTGAGTGGAGGACTTTGTCCATGAGATGTTGAAACATTGCTGGGGCCCTGAATAACCCGAACAGAAGGGTGACAAACTGGTGTAAACCAAACGGAGTGGCAAAGGCTGGGTTTTTTTGCGGGATAGGGGAGTTAAGGGAATCTGCCAATATCCTTTTGTTAAATCCAGTGTAGAATAAAAATGAGCCACGCCTAGCTGAACAAGCAACTCGTCTATGTGAGGCAAATTTATGTGTCAAATTTAGACACTGCGTGGACCTTCCTGTAGTCCACACAGAACCGGACTGACCCATCAGCCTTGTTGCTCCAGTCACTGTGCGACTCCTTGACTACTCTCATTTTGAGCATGGCCTTGAGTTCGTCCCAAACTACAGTTTTCTTGTGTTCGGGTAAGTGGTATGGGTGGCTACACACCACCACCCCTGGGGGCGTCTTGATGTGGTGTTCTATGAGGTGGGTGCAACCAGGAAGGGGCAAGAACACGTCAGAAAACTCCGCTTGCAACTTGGCAACCTCTGTGAGTTGGGATGACGAGAGGTGGTCTCCACAGGGGACCAGGGTAGGTTGAGAGGCTACATTCGTTTTTACCTTCAGCCCCAGCTCCTCCCTCTCTGGAATGATTGTTGCCAATACCACAGGGACCCCCTCGTTCCATAGTTTAAGCAGATTGAGGTGGTATATCTGCAGCGTCCTGCCCCTATCCGTTCACTTCACCTCATTGTCAATGTCCCCAATTCGCCATGTGACCTCAAAGGACCCTTGCCACTTGGCAAGCAATTTAGAGCTCAATGTGGGTAATAACATGAGTACTTTTTCTCCCGGTGTGAACTCCCGCAGGCGCACACTCCTGTTGTACAGCTGAGACTGATGTTCCTACACCTGCTGCAAATTCTCCTGGGTTCGGTGACTGAGTGTGTGGAGTTTTGCGCACAGATCGAGTACATATTGAATTTTGTTTTTACTAGTAGAAGGTCCCTCCTCCTAATTTTCCCGTATGATATCTAGGACACCACATGGCGAAAACCTGTACAATAATTAAAATGGGAAAAAAAAACCCCGTGGAGGCTTGTGGAACCTCTCGTACTGCGAATAACAGGGGCTTGAGCCATTTATCCCAGTTACGTGTGTCTTCACTCACAAACTTACGAATTAAGTTTTTAAGGGTTCAGTTAGATCGTTCAACCAAGCCGTCTATCTGTGGGTGATAAAGACTTGTGTGGTTCGATTGAACCCCCAGTAACTCGTAGAGTTTCCGAACAGTGCATGACATAAACGTAGTGCCCTAATCAGTCAGAATTTTTTTTCGGAATCCCGACTCGGGAGATAATTTTAAATAGCGCCTCTGTGACATTATGTGGGGAAATGTTATGCAGTAGTACTGCTTCTGGGTATTGCGTTGCATAGTCCACTAGGACTAAAATAAAGTGATGCCCTCATGCATACTGATATAATGGCCCGAAGAGACCCATCCCAATTTGTTCGAAGGGGATCTCAATTAGGGGAAGAGGGCACAATGGCACTTTTGCGGTGGCCACTGGATTCACCAGCTGGCATTCGTGATATGCCGCACACCACCTGCAGACATCCCTGCGAATCCCTTGCCAATAGAAATGGGCCATGAGATGGGTCAGTGTTTTATCCTGCCCTAGGTTTCCTGCCATAGGGTTATAATGAGCCACATGGAATACGAGTTTCCTGCGGCTCTTTGGCACCAACAACTGTGTTACATTTTTGCCAGTCTGAGTGTCCTGTGTCACTCGATACAACCTATCCTTAATTACTGAGAAGTAGGGGCAGGCGAGCACAACGTTAGGTTGGAGGGTTTGACCATTGATTACTCTCACTTGGTCAAAAGCATGTCACAGAGTCTCATCCCGCACCTGATCGAGAGGGAAATCCTCTTGGGAATCCCCAAGAGAGTGAGGAGGGACAGGTGCTCCCCGCTGTCTGTGTCGCCATGATGTGGAGCTGACGTAAATGGCTCTGGGACAGCCTCCCTGGCCAACGCTATGCTAGGATCCCCCATGACGTGTTACTGCAGGACCCACTCACCACTAATCGCTCTACCAAACACTTAAACCCTGGCCAGTCTGTTCCCAGGATTAGTGGGTGGGTGAGGCGTGGACTAACTGCTGCCTCCACACTATGATTTTTCCCCAGAAATTGGATTCGGACAGACACCAGCGGGTATTTGTGAACATCCCCATGCACAAACAGAACCTACACCAAACATGCTATACCCAATGCCTCACCATACACAAAGCTTTCGTGGATGGAGGTCTGATTACAGCCGAAATCCACCAACACGTGGTATTCATGCCCTTGAATACTTACCGGTATGTGTTATGCTCTAGCACGATCGGGAGTGGTCTCTGGTGCGTCGGGGATCCAGACCACTGCCCCACCTCCATCATGTGGCACTGGTCCTGGAAGTGGCTAGGTTCCCTGCAGCACCAGCACATCGGCCCAGGCCTCACCTCTGCACCAGTGGCTTGGGGATCGCTCATCTGAGGGGGAGGAGACACAGAAACGCAAGGGGTGGAAGGGAGAGGGGACCACGGACTCGGTGAGCCAGCTGCGAGGGAGTCAACCCTCACTTCCATGGTGCAGGGACAGGGAAGGGACAGGAGGAAGGGAGAGAGAAAGAGAGAGAGAGAGAGAGAGCGAGAGAGAGAGAGAGAGAGAGAGAGAAGAGCCACTGGAACCACCACCAGATGGTCTTCAGCCAGAGTGATGGCTCTATCCAGCGACGCTGGGCAGTGGCACTGGACCCACTCAGCTGTTCCTCCTGGCAGCCGAGCAATGAATTGCTCCAGTGCAACCGTGTCAACCATACTCTCGGCATTGTGATCTTATGCCCTCAGCCACTGCCGGTAGGGGTCCCAGAGCTGCTGGCCGAATGTGAATGGCCAGCTGACGTCCTCCAGAGTCAACGTGCGGAAGCGCTAACAATGTTGCTTGGGGGTGCAGCTGACGTGTTGTAGTATGGCTTGCTTCAGGGCTGGATATTCCAGCCTTCTGTGGACAGTTGCTGCGCAGCGAGCTGTGCTTCTTTGGGCAGGAGCATCAGTAGGGGCGCCACTCGCTGCTTGGCCAGCCACCCCATGCATCCATGGCTTGCTCTAAGAGAGCGAGGAAGGCCTCTGGATTGTAGTGAGTCCCCATCTTCATTAGCATGATGTAGGGAAGCCCGCTGACACTGTGGCTGGGGCACCCGCTGACACGAGCAGGTTCCAGAATGTCTGACAAGCCTCCTGCTAGGCCTGCAGCAGTGCTTTGAAACACTGCTCCTGCTCGTTGCATACTGTGACCAGCACCTGGTGTTGGTTCTATTGGGTGGCGGCAAGGGCATGGATGAGCTCCTTAAACGGCAAGGACTCCATGTCGGCGGTTCTTTTCAGTGTTTCCGGGTTTCGGCACCAGTGTAACACTTTCGTGGGGAGTGGTGGGACACTGAAGCACTGGGACAGGTGGGTTAGTTACTTCAGTAACTTTATTTAAGCTTTTCAGCTCGCAACAAATCACTTTCACACACACGCGCGCACACACACAAACACAGCACACAGGGAAACTCTCTTTTCCTCTTTATTCCCTCCCTTCATATAAACCCTCGGCTGTCACTGCAACACACACACACACACACACACACACACACACACACACACACACACACACACCATTAATTTGCCACAGGTGTGATTGTTTTGCCACTCACCTTCCCCGGCCTCGACCTCCATTCACAAACTGGTGCTAGACCACGCCCCCGCTGCCACACCATACTAGCACTATACACCCTAATAACCCTACTAAACATGTACATTCTAACCCTATACTCTACACCTTATACACCCTAACCTAACCATGTTCACCCTATACCCCCTTAACCATGCTAGTTCTACACATCCTGTACACCCTAACACCCCAACTTCTTAACAAGCTGGGATACGCAAATAAATAACTTCATTGTATTATAATACATGTGACAAATAAAGATTTCTTCTTGTTCAACACTTTAACTGTACTAACTCAATGTACTCTAGTCATACTAACCTGATACACCCTAACCATGTTAATCCTATACATTCTAACACTTGAACACACTAACCATGCTTACCTCATACACCCTAACCATACTATCCCTATACATGCATCCTAACAATTCTAACTCTAAACACACTATATGCCCTAACAGCATAACTATACTAACACTATACGCCCTAACACCATAACAATATTAACCCCTAAACACACTATACACACTAACTATACTAACCCTAATACGCTTACAATCATAACAATTCAAACCCCAGTAATTCTAAGCATATTAAACCTAGTTCTAGTAACTCTAACAATCCCTGAAACCCTTATGAGTTCCTATAGCAACTCCAACCCTAAGGTTAATTTTAGTAAATTCCAGTAACCCTAACCTTATTAACAACCCTGACCCTACTACCCTTACCTGTAGTAACCCTGACTCTTGTAGTGACATCCATAATAATTCTAGTTCATGAAACATGAACATGCTCCAAATGTATCACAAATCCCATTTTATATTCCAATTTTGCTGTAAAAGAGAGAGAATAGAAGAAAGAAACAGGTCAATATTGTAACTTTTCATCATAATATTTTGGTAAAATGTCTCATTTTAAAGTGTATGTGGTTGTGCAATGTCATATTTTAAATACAATAAAAGACATTTCCAAACTTTTCAGACTGTTAACGTTCTCCCATTTAGCAAGAGAACAAGCAGGAGGGGACAGTCGATCACATTTATCCACAGTTTACACCTTTTTTCTTGATCTCTGAGCTCAGCGCAGATCACGTTTCCAATGAAAGAAAGGCAAGAGAAGGGGGGGGCTAGAGGGAGTTCTCTCAGTGCTAGGCTGGATTGAAAAGCGAGCTTGGTGCTGACAGCTAAATGCGCTAATTTTCTTTTGGGAGCTCGGTTTGTCTTACTGATTGGCAGATAAAGCCAAGGACCTGGATCAAACTCACCATGATGACATCAGCCACTTTGGAGGGAGCCAAAACTTTATAATATATAAGCATGGTGATACATACAGTACATATGTCCTCAATGATTCTTTGGATACTTACGATGAGCAAATTGAAGAACTGCTGTTAGAGTAAAATAAGTTGATTATTTTACAACAGCATGTCCAGAAGTCTTTTTTCTCCTTTTATAGTACAGCAATTTGCCAAAGATTACAATTTTCATTTATTAAATAATGACACATTATACTTTTTTATCCACTTATAGTTACATTTAACATTGTAGAATGTCCATGATACAAGTTAGTTCCTGTTCTTGCTTGTTATAGCAGCTATAAACAGTTGCTCCCTCATTAGCTTCTTTTTTCTCTTTAATTTTTAACTTTAAAACTTTCCCATATTCCTGTCCACCATAAAAGTTTCATGTTACTTAAATCTAATTTTAATATCAGCAAGCCTATTGCTTGTGAAAGAGATGCTATTAATGGTAATGTTAGCACTAATGCTAATAGCACCCCTACACACTTGAGTTGAACTCCAGATTCAGAAGTTAGGAAAATGGTGACTTATATTTTGCATCTCAAATCTCTGGGTTCAGTGGAACTGTGACACGTGCAATTTGATGTAATTATCACCTTTTTCTCAATATGATGGCTAATAAGTACACCTTCTTCTCTGTATGCCGAGCAAACACAATGGCTGTGCAATAATCACCTGGGTATTTTTTCTCCTCTTTTTAAAAGTTGCATTAGAGTGGTGATTATGTATAATATCGACTTCTTATCTGCTCAGTGCCGTGCTTCATTACACCTACTGTATCCCTTACATTACAGTGCTGTGAAACCCGAATCAAACCCCCTGCATCAAAAGGCCCAGTTTAGATGTCAAAAGCCGACTGGGGTTCATTAAGATGTATGCAGACAAAGCAGCATTCAGGCCTGGAAAACGAAAAAAAAAAAAAGGCGATCCACAGCACGACACAAATAGCTACTGACGACTCGTTTCAATATTTTGCGTGGCCATTTTGATGATATCCGAACGAGGTTTGCTCAGTGGAGTGTGCCCAACAAAAGGGGCGTGTGAGGGGAGAATAGAGCTTGTTCACATTGTCTAACGCTTTTGCAAAAGCTAAACGACTGCTGGGAAAGTGAGACTCATGGGAAAAAAACCAGCACTAGGGGGCAGTGCCACTGCATAGCTGGGTTAAAAAGGAGGGAAAAAAAAAAATCCAATGTCCAATTTTGATCCTGTTTTGAGTTTTGTTGAAAACACATTGAGGTTGTGTTTGGAACTGTTTTCACTCATAATAACACATTTATAACATATATGTATACCTAATATAAGCCTAATATATAGCATACTGACTGATATAAGGTGTATAAATGTTATACAATGATTACTGTGTTAATGCACAGTGTTCAGTGCAATGTGTTCGGAAGTATAACAATCTAACTATGTACATTGATATTCTGCAATCATTTTTTCATTGTTCAATGATTTTATCTCTTATTTTAGTTCATATATTTTTTTTAAATTTCATTTAAACCCAAAATGTACATTAGACAAGAGGTCTCTTTCTTTTATACAGGATTTCTGTTTAATTGTAATATTTTAATGACTATAGCATGGTGTAATTTATCATTGAGAAGGTCAAAGCTTACATCGATGAAATAATTTAAAATAAAACATACGTAGGAACGCTTTCTCGACTCTATTTATCTCCTTGTGAACTCTCTAGATGCCCTTCACAGTGACATCATTCTAGTCACAGATGTTTTTCTCCACTTTAAACACACAGGACACACACACAGGACACACACACACACACACACACACACACACACACACACACACACACACACACACACACACACATAAATGGGGGCCAGTAAAACCAGGGCCAGCTTCTACTGAGGCCGTTACCCACAATTCTTCGCGGCGCTGGATAGTTCCCACTAGGTTCTGGTCGGCCTGGAAACGGCAACTTATTAATCTTGTGATGGAGGGCCAGCTGCCTGAATCACCACCGACCTGCTTGTGCGCCTTCTCCATTTCTACTTCATTTACTTCCAGTTTCTTGGCTGTTTACAGCTAAAAGAGAGAACAAACCCAACACTTTAATCTGTGCAATACTCTGATACGTGAATAAAGTTTGATAAAATGATGCTTGTGCTTCAACACATAATATTCTTCTTTTTCTATACGTTTTAGAGTTATTTTTGATATTATATGATCTTGGGTGATAGAAAAGCAATATATTCATTGAACATATAAATAAAATAATAATAAATATTTTGTCAAGATGGAGTGGAAGAAACACAAAAATTAGTCTGTTTGCTTTTCGATGTGTTTTTGAAGCGTTTGCACTTTGATGTTGTTTATTTTAAAGTGTTAAGTATTAAATTTGACAGTTATTTAATAAATAACTTTCAATTTGTATTGATTTTTTCTCCTTTCTGAACTCAAAAAGGTGAACTATATCACTTAAATATTAATAAATTATGTATTCATCAGGACAGGACAAAATCATGTTTTTTTTTAAGGATCTTCTTGCCATTTTTGAACCCCATCCCCCATTTTTAAGTAAAAAAAAAGAAAAAAGAAATACCCGTTACTGATGAGGTTGGCTAATTCAGGCCAAGCACTTCAGTTCCCCAAGCTTTAATGATATTCCCGCGGCATATCGGACCACCGTTGCCTGGAGACCGGATTTCAGCTCGGCCCCTCTCTCCATTCCCACACATCAGAGCTCTGAAAAGCAAAGTTTTTTTCCTCTGGGAGCTTTTGATTCGGTCCGGGCCGAGGCCCTTCCCCCTGCTGGGGCGGTTTGGGTGGGCAGGACGCTGGTCACACATCAAGGCCTGGAAACAAAGCCCCCAGGAAACCTGCCTTACACACACACACACACACACACACACATTCTCTGTGCCTGGAGTAACTGCACTGACCTCCATTTCTTCACCATCAATTCAGAGTCTAACATTCACATTACTTTCCTATAAAAGCATGTCCCCATGTGTTTTATTCCTCTTATACCACAGCAATTGCCAACAATTTTTAATTCTTAAAAAAACAACATGCTACATCTATTCTTACTTAAATTATAGCAGCTATAAACAGTCGTTCCCTCACCACACTCTCTTTTTCGCTCTCTTGAAGTTAGTAAGACCAAAAAAACACGGCTTCTGGAGAAACTGCAAAGTATAAACTGCTCTGTTCTGAACATATCAGAAAATATAAAGGGCCCTGTCTTACACCTGATGCAAAGTGGTGCCAAGCGCGACACAAGTGTCTTTGCTACTTTGAGGCCAATGCAGTTATCACTTTCCCATCCAGTGCCCACGTTGTTTAAATAGCAAATGTACTCATGCCCATCTGAGCACCTATGGGCGTGTTGATCTTAAAATGAATTGTGATCATGTGCATTGTTGGCACATTCCTATTTTGAGGCAGCAGAATGTGACTGACCAACAAAAACCTGGTCTGAAATCAACGGCGCAGTATTTCACTATTATTTTTAAGGCATGTTATCAAGATAGTACTATGCTCCTCCACACAATATGCTCCTATGTACGTACACTCTGCTTGTTACACACAGGGACATGCAGAAGCACACATATATGGAAAAGATAAAAAAATATAAAGATTACAATGTGAAAGATTATTGTTGTGTGCATCAAGATATTTAAAAAAAAGTCCTGCTGTTGCAGTAGATGATCTGCCCGTGTGCAAAGTGAAAGCGCGTGAGCAGACCATCTACAGCAACAGCAGGATTAAAAAAATATGTTGAAGCACAGCCCTGCGATGACCTGGCGGCTTGTCCAGGGTGTACCCCGCCTCTCGCCCGTAGTCAGCTGGGATAGGCTCCAGCTTGCCTGCAACCCTGTACAGGATAAGCGGCTACAGATAATGGATGGATGGATGGATAGATGGATGTTGAAGCACACAATTTCACTTTGCATGAGCAGATCCATTTCTTCTGCAAAGAATTATTCTTTCCTACTACCTGGCAAATCTGCCATTATAATGGCAATCTGCCAAGGTACAAGCACACCTGACTTTTAAAGGGAGTGGGAGATGACACTGATTAGTTTATTGTATATAACACCCAAAACACACCCATGATTAATTAAGAAACTAAGTACAACCCTTTTGTGACCATTTCCTCAGTCAGTAAACTAGCAAAAGTGGATTGGAACATGCCTTAAATGCACTTGCGCTATGCGCTTCAGACCGTGCGCTTAGATCATTAAAATAGGGCCCAATGTAACATCTTTACCTCTGACTGTTACAACGTGCTGATACTGGAGACTCCTTCCATTAATGTTAGTAAAAATCAACACCTAATTACAGAAAACTTCACCATATCAATGATAATTTATTTAAAATATCCGTTTACATGGCGTGCCTAGCTTACAAGTCCCTGTGAATGAACTGTTACAAGTCCCTGTTAATATGGAAATGATAACATATTAGACTGAGCACATTAATATAAATCTGTGATTTGCAGTTGGGTGACTATTAGAGCTGCTGTTAGAGAAAATTATTCAACACCTTCTGACCAATCAGAATCCAGAATTCAATAGCGCTCTGGTGTAATGACCTTTAATGAGTTATAAAGACACATCATGTTCACTTTTCCAGGTGAATGATATATCATAAAACTCTCCCACCCCAGTGAGGTAACAAGATGATGAGCCAACAAGAACAAAACAATGCACACAGTATTAACTCACTAAAACATGTGTAATAGAGTAAAACTCTGAAATATTACAAACCTCAAAGATTACAGCTCTCCCGGAAATCAGTTCTTCCACATCGTACAAATTAGCCACACTTTTCCCATTGCATTGTGTGAATGGAGTATGAATTGTTGAGGATGTTGCTGTCAGTCATACACAAGCAAGGACTCGTCTCATATTGCAGAGGGAAATAAAGGCAGCATTTGTGAGGGCCTTATCGAGATCGTGTTGTGTAGGCCAGCGATGTGATAAGGTCCGGCAACAACGAGAAGACTGTTTCTGCACTCGGGGAAAGATGGAGGCCTCCTTCCTGAGAGAAAGAGGGCAGCGTTTTCTGTTTGGACGGATGTTTAAAGAGGTCTAAAGCTGGAACTGAAATGTTGAAACTTTTATTTAACAGTATAAATGGTGCAGTTTAATCTCTTGAGTCATCATTTTTATTCATTCTCCAGAGTTTTCCCTATAGGGCACAAACTTTACGTTTACTGACCCAGCTAACAATTTTAGGTTAGCACGTTGTTTTCTGAACATTACAATTTCTAGGAACTTCTAATTAATGTTCAATTTGTCCTGATTTCTTTGGAATTTAATTGGAATTGATTTTTATGGACTGTAATTGTAAACATTCCTACAACCTTGCATTTTTATTTAACATTCACATTTCCATAAGGTTAGATTTGGTCTAACGGTTGTAGGAATGTGTGAAATGTGTTATAGAAATTCTCAGAAAACTTGACAGATTAAATATTAAATAAAAGTTCTTAGAAGCCATTTTTCTTAATGGTTTGAGAGTGTTTTCAGATCTTGTTTTGTGAAAGTGTTTTCATATAACGGTTTGCAAACTTTAACACTAGGTTCCATAATGTTACATTTGGTCTAACTAGGAATATTGTAGGAACAAAAATGTTTTATATAATTTAATGTAAATGTTCCTAAAACATTCCAAGTTAGACCAAATCTAACATTATGGAACTGTTAATGTTGACATTTCTACAACCAAAACCACTGTAGAACCATTGTAGAAACCTTTACAATATTATATAAAAATGTTCTCACAACATCTGGATAATATGCTTCAAGGAACTTTTAATTAGTGTCAAATTTCCTCAGCGTTATGAAAATATTTTTATATAATGTTTGCACAATGTTTTGGCAACTTTTTCAGTTGTACAAGCATTAACACTAATGTGATGTTCGATTTGGTTGAACTGGGAATGTTTTTTAAAGAAGATGTTTTCAGATCGTTTTTTGATACGCTACAACCTTACTGTATTAAAACCTGTCAAATATGTATGTTCTGTGTTAGCTGGGGAGCTGCTTTACTGCTTTATCAACTTTTGTTTATATAAACAGATCTGTATCAATGTGAAATATGACTGAAAATGTCTTTTTAAAAGTTAGCAAACAGCCATACAACAATTTTCACTTTTCAAGTCATCATGTATTTCTGGGACTTGAGTGCCCCCCTGTTGTCCCCCCTTGTCCACCTCGACATTCCCGTGTGCTGATGTAAGCCTCTCAAATGAGCTGGGCTGTAGATTAGTGCCGTGTTTCCAGGCACTACACACTCCAACGGCTTTCCACTCCAGGGCTCTCACTCAAGCCCAAACCCTCCCAGAGTGCCATTTCAGATTAATTAAGCCTTTTTCTCATCGGCCACCGCTGAGTCCTCGCATCTCCAGACCACGTTTCTCTCTTCAGAGCCTTCATAAGCTTTCTGATGAGGGAAAAACTTATGGGGGAAATGACAATATAAGCACGTCAGGGGAATTTTTGTACAATGCAGAAGTGGCATTATTGAACCTGTGCTTTCAGGCAGACATTTATAAAGAGAGGGCTTTTGAATGTGTATGAGGTCATAAGGTCATGTTTTTTAATTCACATTGAGAATATTTTCTAGGACAATCAACTCTAAGATTATCAATATCATCATTATTTCCAGCATTTAGCATTGTTGTTTAGCATTGCAGAGCTGCATGATAAGTTATAGCTTCAGTATTGTATCTTTATTGATACCATTTTACTGTGTTTAACCAGGAAATGTGCAAAAATGTAATGCGTGATCAGCATTGCTGGGGCAACAAGGGCAGAACTTAAGGTAAATTTGATTAGCCAAATGGCAAAACTGATCACTGATATTGAGTCACAGAAGTGCCATGAAAAGAATAAATCTGTAAGGGAATAAAAAAAAAAGTTGAAACAGAATAAGAAAATAAATTAAAATAAACATAAAAGAACATGAAAATACATGCAGAAATAAAAATGAAAATAAAAGAATGAGAAAATAAATAAAAATAAAATAATAAATATAAAGGTTTTCTTTATTTCTTTTGATTTTCCCTATTGCTTTTTCTTTTTCCTTGAAGGGCCAAGCTGTCAATCAATTGGCTTTAGACGGGCCTTCCTGCCCAGGCTGAATAGTTAATTCCTGCACACATGAATCCTGCTTTGTGAATGTGGTGGCGGTTTAAATTGGAGAGGGAAGGAGAGGATTTGCTTCCTCTGTGTGTACGCTGACCATTATCTGATCTTATTCTTTTACAGTTTTAGTCGTTTTTATGGCATTCATTTGACAGTGTTCTGTTTCCACACATTATTTTTCCTTGTAAAATGACTCGAAAATTACTTATCATTTACAAATGTAAATAATGTGTTTATATGTAAATGACTGGCTAGCATAATGGGTAGTGTCACTGCCTCAGAGCTCAAAGATCACTGGTCTGATCCTCAGCTTGGTTGAGTGCTTTTATTCCGGGACTCTTTCAAATCTCATTTGGGGTGCTCGTTTGGGGCCGTGATGTCATCAATACAACCAGTAAATCCTGAAATTAGCCTCTGGTATTAAATTATACTGAAAATAATTCATTGAATTTACCTGATTTAAATGTGTACTTGTTTGTACATGAATAAACTGTGTTGCATTTACACAGTTTGATTTTGTATACCCAGCATGATTTGATAGAGTTCTGGAGTAAAGGTGAAATATTTATTAAGCACTCACCTGAGCTGAGGATCAAACCCGAGATCGAACCAAAGGTGGTGACGCTACACACTATGCTAGCCATCCATTTACATGTAAACACATATAATAATGAGTAATTTTCAAGTAATTTTACAAGGAAACATAATGTGTGGAAACGGAACAATGTCATATGAGTGCCATAAAAAGACTAAAACTGTAAAAGAATAAGAACAGATAATGGTCAGCGTACACATAGAGGAGGCAAATGCTCTCCTTCCCTCCGTGATTCAAACCACTACCACATTCATAAAGGTGCTGTCACATCGGAATTACGCACAGCATGGACGGCTCGTTTTGAGTACGTTTGAGAAATCACGTTCGAGGTACGTTTTTTGCCAATTTTT
>JAODTV010000007.1:23107651-23120088 GCA_025399955.1 Galeichthys feliceps
TGGAATAAGGCTGTAACATAACAAAATGTGGAAAAAGTGAAGCGCTGTGAATACTTTCCGGATGCACTGTATATATACATACCTATGATAGTTTCATTTATAAACTACACAAATATGACAACAACCATAACTACACGTAGCTACGCGCCTCATTGGCTATCAGCTCACGTACGACTCGATTTCATGGAATAATTGTTAAACGTCTCATAGAAATAATGAAAATACAGCACTAGGTAAGAAATTATCACCTAAACACATCACAGAAATTTCGATATAAACATATTTTATGAGTTTTATTGTAGAGTTTTACTTTAAAGGGATAGTGTGGAGAAGAAGTAATCATTCCGTGTGTACCCAATCATCCGACAAGTGTTTAGAGTCTAACATTTGCTTCTTTAGGATAAGATGCTAATGTTGCTAAAAAAAAAAAAAGCAGATGAAAATCACCCAAAATGTGTTTTATACCACACCCATTTCTTCAGTAATGAACTAAAAATGAACTAAACTTCACCATCTAGCTGAACACGGTGGTCGTTATTTATGAAGGCGGCCATCTTGGGAAACCGGAAGTATTTTTTGTTTGTTTGTTTTCGCAAACACTGTTAGGTATCTCTCTCTCTGCCCAGGGTTCTGCTTCCCACATTTTGACAGTTGATAGTAGAAGCAGCAGGAAGTGATGCAGATGATGTCGCTGACTAAATAAATGTACATTTTGACTGTAAATATAATTTTCATATAGATTGATTGTGAATATTATGGATGTTGTAGCTCGTCAAGAGCAGTAATATAAAAACCTCCAAAAAATCTCCAACTCAAGACGAACTAGGCATTAAAAATTACAAGATTTTTTTTTTCATTTAAATGTTTTCAAAGCCAGTGGCATGGATGGTAGTTAACCACATTTTATCTGTTTGCTAATTCTATGCTTAAGATAAAAACTAAAAAAAAAAAAAATTTGGTAATAAAATGAGACATTGTTGGGACGTTTTTTGTTTATCATTAAAACATTTAATCAACACATTACATGTTTATTTAAAGTACCTTGAATGGAAATGATAAATAATAGTATTTTTCCATTTGAATGTTTTTGTTGCCATTAGCATGGATGCTAGTTCGCTACATGTTGTGTATTTGCTCAAAAAACAGAACCGTTACTCATGTAACAGCAAACTTTAGCCTGTTAGCAAAAGAAATATGAGATATTGTTGCCTGAAATGCGTTGAAAAATGTTGAAAAAATATTTTAATACAGCTAAACAGCACCTCAATTACAGCTATTCATGTTTACAAAAAAAAAAATCTAAAAAGAAAGAAAAAAAGAAAATATGACAACACCTAAAATCGACCCTTGTGGGACACCTTTTGATTATCAGTAAAGTATTTGATCAAAATAGTCCCTACTTTACACGTTTATTTAAGCTGTAGTTCTATGTTCAAATATTATAACAGATTAATTATAAATGTTAACAATATTTGACTATTTCTAACTGCTCTACCAGGCTGACGTTCATGCATTGGATGGACATAAATACAAAATGTTTGAAAGAAATCTTTTTTTTTTTAATCAGGATTTGTCTGTAGATGAGATTACCCCATGCTGGAGTGAAGAACAATGACACATGGACATCTCTGACCCAGAATTGTTGCAGAGACATTCAAAAAAGCCAACACACACACACACACACACACACACACACACACACACACACACTTGTGCAAAATCAATAAAAATGATCATGGGGTCTGTACGCTTCATCTTGTGGCTATCGAGGTCGTACTGTACAGTGAAGCAGCCGAGTGTGTGTAATTTGTCAATCTAATCTGCAGCACTCTTGCATTGATTTTTTTTTTTCTCTCCTCCCTTTTTAGACTTTCTTGGCCTCTAGTCATTACAGGCACAAAAAAAAAAAAAAAAACCCACACACACTTAATCATATGGTGTGTTAATGTATGGGTCACGATGATGTCCATTTTCTTGCCCTCTGGTAATTTTGTTCCTTTCTTCAGCTTTGCTCTAAAAATCTTTTTTATAGGTCAGCGTCCTCTCTTTCCTGAAGATGGGGTTTTACGAGGCCATCCATTCTTTTCTGAAATAATACGTCTCGGAAAGAAAAATATCCTTGGAAATGATGTTTACATGAGTTGAGTGTCACTTTTCTTTCTTCGTAAACTGATAACATTAGTTACGCCACAGCGCTGTTGAATTCACAAATCAGACAAACTGCATTCATTTTCTCGAACAAAATCAGATGTTTGTATGAATGTGCTCATTATAATACATTATTGTAGCTATAGTAACAGCTCATTCACAGAGGCTTGTACGGTAGACGCTATACATACATGGATTCAAAAAAAAAAATCGTAGTGATTGGTCAACTTGTCTGTCAGGAGAAATGTGTTTATTGAACATTTATGGAAGGAGTCTCCAGTGTCAGAGTTTTGTAACAGTCAGAGGTAAAACTGTAACTTTACGTTTTCCGACATCTTCAAGACAGAGGAGTTTACACTTTTTGCAGCTTCTGGATAACATTAAAAAGTTGCTTTTTTTTTTGCTTGTTAACTTCAAGAGGGAGAACAAAAAGCGGCTGGTGATGGAATGACTGCTTATAGCTGCTTTAACATCAGTGACAACAGGAACTAACGTGTTTGACGGAAATTCCACCACATTAAACTTAGCAAATAAACTATAATGACGTCATAAAAAGTATGACGTCACTTATTAAGAAATTGTAAATTGTAATATTTGGGAACATTATAAAAAAAGGATTGTTGTATGAAATAAATTAATATATTTATGAATGTTTATATATGAATGTTTTCTTTGGTTCAATGAGAAAAAGATTAAATATGTTTAAATGTTTGATTTAGATTTTTATGGGATAAATGGCACCTCAATCATTTATAAATAAATAAATAAATAAATAAAATGAAAATATAACAGTGCCTAAAATAGACCCTTGCGGGACACCTTTTGTTTATTATTAAAACATTTTATCAACATAGTCCCTATTTTACATGTTTATTTAATTTGTTTTTCTAAGTTAAATTGATAACATTTTGACTTTGTAAATGCTTTGAGGTTTCTTTTTTCTATTTTTCTCTTGCCAAGTGTTAAACCAAACATTCATTTGCACTTTTAATTTTTAGGAAACTGCACACAACTGTGCTAAAGGGCCCTTTTCACATAAAAAATGAAAGCAGCTTAACGCAAGCAAATCCCGCCCAGTCATTTCGATGACCTTGACCTTTGACCGATTTTCACCAAAATCTTATCATCTGGAGCCATTACCCCAGTGAACATTCCTACCAAGTTTGGTGAAGATACGTCCAGCGGTTTTTGAGTTATTTTTGTAACAGACAGACAGACAAACAGACAAACAAACAAACAAACAAACAGACAGACAGACAGGACTGAAAACAATATCCCGCACCGCTATCACTGCGGGCGGGATAAAAAAACAGAAGTACATATGCAGTGTTAATGGAAGACTATACTTGTCCAGAACTGGTAGAGAATTCAGCAATGAAGGACTCCAAATTAAACAGATCAATAAATAATTACATTTCATGTCTGGATTATTCTTTTTTTTTTATCAGTAAAAAACATTTTATTCCTCGTCTTGAGTGTTTATATGAAGATACTTTCACCCACGTACATTTTTGAGTCCAGGTTATAACAGGTCAGTAAGAATACTTTGTTCTACATTCAGTAGTTGTTTTGCTCCCAAAGCACCAGGGACTCTTTGCTATCTTATTCAATAATCCCATTGCTCTTGCATCCTTTCTAATCTGTGTTTGTGCTGGGGGTTTTTTTGGTCAAAACTATCATTTACACTCTGAGCTCTTGAAGAAGAAGAAGAAGAAGAAGAAGAAGAAGAAGAAGAAGAAGAGACCTCCTGTCAGATGGCACGTGTGTCACTGTTGGTTCTCCTGGAGACTTTAGCCTCCTTATCGGCTTCAGTCGAATGTATTTCTTATCAGGAAAAAAAGAGAGCCGTGTGACAATGTGGGCCGTTATCAAATTTCCTCAGCCCAGTCGGCGTGTCATTCAGCCGCTCAGATGGGCCGAGCTTTGATTGATGGATGGGCCTTGGCACGAAATAAAAAAAGAAAACCAGGATCAACAGCTTTGCACTTCTCGGTCCTCATCGTGAAACATTCCTGTGCGACAAAAGCGGGATTACGGATGCATTAGCTCTCCATCGACCACGCGCCTCCTGGCCCTGTCAATACTTTACACATAATAACCTGAAGAGACGATAAGGAGACAAAAGGAAGGGAGATAGGAGAGAGCGGAAAACGAAAATAAATCAATGAAGAGGGGAAAGTTTGAGTTTTTTTCAAAGATAGCCCCCCAGACACACACACACACACACACACACACACACACACACACACACACACACACACACACACAGTCGAAGTGAGTGAAGAGTGCATGGATGGATAATGGTCTCTGACATGAGCAACAATGCAGTCCAGAGGCTTCATCCGACTTCCAGAGTGTCACACAAGACATTCAATTACTCCATTAAATCCACGAATTGAGAAGCGAGCAGTGATGCAGTAAATCTCAAAATCATCTTGCTTACAGCTCACTTTCAAATCTTCTGTGTCACAATGCATATGGAATTAAGCAATCCTTTAAAAATATAAATAAATAGACAAGTGTCAATCTCTTCAGATGCATTATCTGTCATGGCACTTCAGTCGGTGCTTCTCAAACCGGTGACGGCCCGAGGAAGCGACAGCAAGAGCCTGAGAGCCGAGGGCCAAGCGTAATTGTTTCAGCGATCGCAATTAATTAATTTCCTCCTCTGAATCGGCCTTGCTGAGGCTCGAGAGCTGTAGGTAATATCAAATAAATAACAACATAAAGAAATTAACAAAAAGGTAGAGAGGCATGCTCTAGAAAATTAATGAGAGACGAGCAGGCCGGCGTGTTTCCGTCTGCAGAGACGCACAAAGACACAATAAGTGCAGGAACAAACAGCACCGTTTAAAAAAAGCTAACTGAGAAACACAGTGAGCAAATTCAATTACAGAAGTAATTAGGAGATATAGGGCAAGGCTGCCTTTTGGGACTGTGCCAGAAAACACGAATTAATAAGAGAGAATGGGCCAAGGCCATTGTAGTAATTAAGAACCAATCACCTATGTCAATGAACGACGGGGAGGGGGGGAGACACAGGAAAAAAAAACTATTAATTCAGTAATCAAATGAAAAATATTTTTAATACAGCAAATTCATTTTAAAAGGCTAATTTCTGGAAAGATAGCGAGACATAATGTGTACAAAATGTGCTGCGGCTCCTTACGGCATTTATATTGCTAATTAAATTTTTTGATCGTTTGCTGAGGAGGAATTATCTGTGAAGCAGCATTTCACAAATATATACATGTGGAGATCATGTGACCTTCAAACTATGAGTTCATTTCCGTTATTTGAGACAACAGTCATTCATTAGTTATTAGACTACGAATAAACTGAGGTGTATATTATCAGCCTCTGAGTTGTTTGAATAGTTAAGTGGAATACATATGCATGTGTATACCGTGTATGTGTGTGTGTGTGTGTGTGTGTGTGTGTGTGTGTTACTTTTCCCTCCCTTGTCTTTTGCTTTCTTATTTGTTATTTCCCTTTTCTAAACAAACAAAAACAGATAGATAGATAGATAGATAGATAGATAGATAGATAGATAGATAGATAGATAGATTTCCTAATATATATATAATTTGTCTAATATAAAAATACTGATTACAAGAACAGTGGATGAAGGAAGATCTTAATTATCTTTTGGAGTTATTGGAGAAGAGAAAACTGAGGGAAAAAATTGTAAAGCAAATGTACATTACAACCAAATTAATATTGGATCCATCACTGAGTGACTACTATTTTCACATTTCAGGGAGATTCTCTACTAAACACAGTATAAATATGGATTTATGGTGATTTGTCTGAAATTTTGCTTCAAAAATGCGTCAGAATTTGAGACGGGAGAAGATCTAAGATCGGAGAGAAAATCTAATTTAGTCGTATTTAAATTGATCTGAGCGCAAAAGAGACACCAAATATGAGGCCTCTGATGTGAATTTTAAGTTAAAGATTGCCCGATGGGATTAGTTTCATATTCGTTGACGCTGAATTTACATATTCATATGTGTTACTGATTTAAAAGCCATTTTAGCAGCAATATGACGCCAAAATGCCATTTAATATTATCAGAGCTGAGGATCTGTGGCCATAAAAGACCAATTGCCTGAAGGGAAGGGATAACACTAATACGCTCTCTAAAAACAGCGACATGAGGTATATTGTTTACTGCAAAGAGGCAAAAAAAAAAGCTAAAGAGGATGAACGATGAAGTTTCAATATCACTTAGAGTTTTATTAACATTAGCGATGAGCTTCTTCACTTCTTCACGTCTTTTAAGAGTCTAAATTCTCTGACAAGCGGACTTAGCGATGCGATTAGCGTCTGAAATTTCGCTGTAGCATCCACGATCAAACCCCTCATCACACTTTCTCCATTTTTCCTTCGTTTATGTGCGGCCTTAAAACGATTTAGCCTGAACGCCAGTGGTAGCACAGACAGCTAATTTCCTATTCACAGCATCTATTGGAGCCCTATTTGGATAAATGAGAGTGATTAAAAACCAAGATTGCGACAACACAAGATGTCACTCAGCATCGTTCGAGGAACATCTGGTGTCAGGCAGACCTGAGAACGTTTTTAACGGTGGGGAGAAAATGAGAATTTTTTGTCTCCCTCTCTTCACATCCTGGCATCCGCATTCACACACACACACACACACACACACACACACACACACACACACACACACACACACACACACACAGGGCTTTGGGTGTGTGCCAGCGAGTCGACCATCTGTGTCCTTTAACCCTCAAGATGGCAGATGTGGAGATTCACGCTGATTTGGAGATTCAGCTGGATCTCGCGAGCCTTCGCTGCTTTTTTTTTTAACAAACATCAAGTGCAAAAACGTTTCCTGTCATTCAGAACCGGCCTCAATGAGCCAATCGACACGGCACCAATTTAGACAAGCGCTTCAATTAATTCGCTTTTTCTTTCAATATGAGGAGGAAATTGGGGTGAAATCTGAGACTTCAAGGCAACACCAAATGTTTCAGGATCTTTATAGCTGCAAAAAGGAAAGCATGTCTTTGCGTAACGATAAGGCGTGTTTTTAGGATTTGGTATCATGGTACCACCATTAGGGTGCCATTTTCAGTAGCCCTTATAAATCTGAAAAAGTCATTCTTTTTAAAAATTCAATCTAAGAAAATATGCTTAAAATGTGTTAATCTGTCTCATTTCTTCATTAGTGAGCTGTATCTTCCTCTTAAATGAGTAAGAAATTTGAGTTTTTTTAGAATTAGCAAAAACAAAAAGTATTTTCATTTGGAAAAGAGGACTGTATTTCAAAGTGAACTGTGCCGAGTTTCCCAAAAGCATCGTAGCACAAAGATCATCGTTAAATGGTAGAGCGAGCAGCACAATGAACACTCTCTCTCCTAGTTAAGGTGCTCTTAGCGTTAATAGGCTTTTGGGAAACCCACCACTGGTCGGTTGATATCACAATATTTCCTCTTCTTATGATCTTCAGGAAATTCCCATTATATGATGCAACTTCCTGTTGAACATGTGACTTGTAACATGGAACATTCCAAATATTTCATATAGGTGAATGCGTTCAGGTAACAGAGTTGAGTGAATGAAATTAAATGTACATGTTTCATCACTTGTAGGACGACAGAAAAGGATTTTGCAAACATAGGATGTTACAACTAATTGATTCACATTTTAATAAGATTCTTTAAAAGTATTTTAATAACTATATTTCAAATTCATAATTATATTTCAAGTTAAATATACGTTGTTTATCTGAAAATATATATTTTCAATACAGTATATATTTTAAAATGTATTTCTCATATAACATTAAATCTTTAATATGATACACTTCCTGATCTCCTCTGCATTAACAAAACTGTTTTTACACACCGAGCTCTAATGTTCTGACATTTCTGCAATTCTACAAAGTCCCAAACATGTAAAAGTCAGAACATCTCCCATCCTTGTGATTACACAGAGCTTTGCTAGCTCATGACAAATTGCATCAAACCCTTCATCCTCCGTTTTTTTTTTTTTTTTGTAATATCACGTTCAGTATCGTGTTCACCTTGCTGACTCTAATTCTTTACCTAAATGACAGTATTTTTGTCCAGGTAATGGCGCTCATTTTCCCCTCTGAGCACAGCGGTGGCTTCACTTATCATCAGACAGAATCACAAGGAGGCTTCAGGGGGGGAAAGGGTGAAAAACTCATGTTGCCTTCACAAACCAATATGGCCACCGCTAGCCTTAAATCATGGACGCTTTTTCTTACGAGTGACATCACATCATAATCCACATACAGAGGTATTAAAGGACCTGACAGCAATGTACACTAGGGTAATCAAGAGAAAGTTGTTGAACAAAAAAACAACTTTGGATAGGAAACATCATAATGTTTCTTAGCTAGGTAATCCTACATTCACACTAGAAAGGGGATCATTAATGTTCAATGTAGATGCGCAACACCAAACCACAACTTCGGCGACAAGTACCATATCCACATTCTCTCAATTCTATACAAATTAAGTTCATAAATCAAGAAGAAGCCTTTATTTGTAACATGCACACTAAAGCACAGTGAAATTCATCCTCTGCATTTAACCCATCTGAAGCAGTGAACACACGCATGCACATACACAAGTGAGCAATGAGTATACACACATACCCAGAGCAGTGGGCAGCTATACTACAGCGCCCGGGGAGCAGCTGGGGGTTAGGTGCCTTACTCAAGGGCACTTCAGCCCAAGGTCACCCCATGTTAACCTAACCGCATGTCTTTGAACTGTGGGGGAAATCGGAGCACCCGGAGGAAACCCACGCAGACACAAGGAGAACATGCAAACTCCACACAGAAAGGCCCCCGTCAGCCGCTGGGCTCGAACCCAGAACCTGCTTGCTGTGAGGCAACAGTGCTAACCACTGCACCACCGTGCTGCTCTCACCCCAGAAAACAGCTTCCTCCAGCAACACTGGATTGTTTAAGCCACAAGTCCAAAGACGCCTCATAGAGGGACAACTGGAGTGAAGCCTTCATCGTGCAAGTTGAATAACTTCCGGCCACTTCAATTGCAACTAAAGGAGCAGAGTTGAAAGGTCATAGTCGCTGCAGCTCTTCAAGAGCCATGCTTCTTAAAGGGTGGGTCCGAACCAGATGAGATGAGCCAAGCACCCCATGCTGTTATGTGGCATATTTGCTAAACCTTATGTAATTGGCCGATATCTGAAGGCATACAAATGCACAAATACAAGTCAGAACAAACATATTCAAGGTAGACTTGTTAGGTCAGTCTTATTACAATCAAAAGCAACTGCCTTCTTTAAAAAGGCATGCATGAGAACGGTAGTTGCTCAGAGATTAATTGAAGGGTAAAAGCCAATGACAAGGACAAGTTATCTTAGGTGGTTAGTTGGTGATACTACTAAAACCATGGGGAAGCCATGGCCTAATGGTTAGAGAAGCAGGTTTCGGACCAAAAGGTCACCAGTTTGATTCCCTGGACCAGCAGGAATAGCTGAAGTGCCCTTGAGCAAGGCACCTAACCCCCAGGCTGCTCTGGGTACGTTGTATGTCGCTCTGGATAAGAGCGTCTGCTAAATGCCTGTAATGTAATGTAATGTCAAACCAACTAAAACCAGTGTCTTCTAACCATTGTATCAATGCGAAGCCTGTTTTTCTTTATAATCCTCTAGCATTGGTGACTTCTTGCCTAGTGACTATTACGAAAGGCTGCCACAGTGTATTAGAGGTGAGTGAAGAGTTGAATGTTCTGGTTGTGGAGCAAGTTGGGTGCATGAGAGGGACTGATTCATAAAGCATACGGGACAGAGGAAGGAAGCATGGCCGCCACCACTGCTACACTTACTTCCTTTTTTCTCTGTTCTCACTGTCAAAAACTCAAAAGTTTTGGAAGTGGAAAATAACCATCAAGTCCCCACGGTTTACTGACATGTGAATGTCTTCGCTTTGTGGGTTTTCAGCCAGCGGCTGGTCCAATAACAGATGCAGAAACATACTTTTTCTCTTTCAGCAGACAACCACATGCACGCACACACAGCAACACTGCAAGTCCTCTCCTGTTAGAGGCAGGATCTTTTCTCATTGATCCAATCACAAAGCACGTGTTCCTGAGAGGACGACCAGTCACATTATAGCTCTTTTGACTGATCCACCAATCCCTACAGAGTCTCACCCCACACCCTCCCAAAGCTTTCACCATTCACAAAAAGCTCAAGGCACCTTTCTCATGTCTCAATTGTTCTTCAGTGAAACTATTGTGCAATCCTTTTAAGAGAATCAGGAACTGAAAAAAGCTAAAAGTGCATACACCCAAGAATGCCCTTTTAACTCATTAAATCCTTTGGAAAATGCCTGCAGAACAAATGTATTCTTCTTTTCAGAGCAAAGTTATCCAAAAGATCTCAGTGGTCAATATAAGCTTTGTTATCACTGACTGTTTTCATGCACTTACTATAGTATCTGAGTATCTCTATGCACCTAGGCTGTTTTTATAGACACATAAAACAAAGTGACTATGCTGACCTAGTTATTTTTTTTGGGGGGGATTCATATTCTTCATGCACATAGTGCTGAATTGCAAACAAATTCTTTATCTAGAGTGGCCTTCAATTTTATTCCCAATGTTTCCAGTGGAAAAACGTTAATTGCTCGAGATTTTCTCAAGTCAGTAGAGCACATGGCCTTCTCACAGCAGCATGGGGGTTCACAAAGTCTTTACAGGATCAGATCTCTCTGCTTGGCTTCACCCGAAGTGGGAACCTTCTTCTAATGCACTATCAAGCAGTTTTAAGCAATTACAGTCGATATTTAAGAAACGGCGGGGGGGGGAGCCAACTGAGCAGTACAGCTGTCATGAGAAGGTGGATTCTATAGGGCTGATGTGGGTGTAGGCTTGAGAAAGCAGAACGATTTTGGTGCGGAATGATTTCAAAGCCATGCACACAGCAACTCTGGAGGTGCTCTGTGCAGGCATACACATGAACGCAGACAGATTTGATGATAATCACCCTAGTGAGTGAAAACTGATGAACTTAAAGCATTGCTGTTGTGCACTGTAGTGGAAAGCCATGGAATACTATATCTCCACAAATCAGTATGTAAACTTCTAGTAAGGAGGGCGACATGGAGGAGAGGAAAGCAAAAAATGTTCCAACACAACAGGGTATATTATTAATGGCCTTCCTCCTACTCCTATTAGTCTTAATTCTGTGTGTTTAAGAAAAGAATGCAAGCAACCCAACAAAGAATACCTTCTACCCAATTTGATGTGGACTTCACTGGAATCTTTGCAAGTCTGAACGAGCACAAAGTTTACCTGTGAGAGGTTTTCGAAGTGATTCCATTTAAAAGAAAACCTCTCTGTCCTGTTAACAAGGCTACGCTGGTAATCTAGCTGGACCGCATGCTGTACTCTAGGCCGAGAGCACATGGCTCGGGGGAGAGAGCTTACGTGGGAGCATTACCCCTGCCTAGTGTGTGGGCTGGAAAGTCTTTGTTGTAGATTACTGTCCCATGAGAACCCAGAGCAACAAGCAGGCGGGGAAAGCAGGCTGCATGAGGGAGGGGTATACGGAGACCAATGTGCATCAAGCCAGGAATGCATGCTGCCCCCGATACAGACTCAAACACCAAACATGTGCAGATATACACACAAACACCCACAGACACAATACTCGAGGATCATGCAGTAAACAACACTGATGAGGGAACAACATCAGAGGATGTCCCTGAACAAAAGGCAGTTGTAGGAAGTATATAAGGCATGCTGAGTTCCCACACAGATACTCCTGACTGATGCTTGGAATTCCATCGGATTTGGATCACGCTTAAGGTAGATTCGGGATGAAAAGTCGATGAAGCTGGCTTTGGTTACAGCATGAAAACTCCATGCAGCAACTGATCTTCCCATTGAACAAGCATGGTTCTTCATCCCATTACAACCGATATCATTCATCAAACTTTACAGCTTTTCCCCCCACTCTCTTGACCTCTGTGAAGTTCCACATCACATGTTTGAACTGTTTGGTACTCCAGCATGCCATGTGTTGGCTGGGCCTGGTGTAGGTCAAATAGTATCTTGCTGTGCCTTATGAGTCATAAAAGCTTCTTCTTTGATATACAGTGCATGATAATTATCATTGTGCTTGTATACTGTGCCGATGAAGTATCTTAGGAATTCTGGAAAACAAGTAGCTATGTAAACGTGTGTGTGTGTGTGTGTGTGTGTGTGTGTGTGTGTGTGTGTGTGTGTGTGTGTGTGTGTGTGTGAGAGAGAGAG
>JAODTV010000007.1:24185040-24198730 GCA_025399955.1 Galeichthys feliceps
TTTGACCAGACAAACAAATTGTGACAATTGTCTAGTCACCTATTAATTTACCTATTTAATGGGTCACCTTAGTCATCATTGCAATAGTTGCCCCCCCTGAGAATTTTGTCAGGAGCCGCCACTGAGTAAGTCCACCAGCTGCGTTGCAGTCACACACACACACATTTCGTTGGACTGCCTTTTGCTTTGATTACGGCACGCATTCGCCATGGCATTGTTTTGACAAACTTGTGCAGTCACATTTATTTCCATCCAGATTTGCATGAAGTTTTTGCAGAGATCTTGTCTTGATGATGGGAGAGTCGAACCACTCGGTAAAGTCTTCTCCAGCACATCCCAAAGACTTTCAATGGGGTTAAGGTCAGGTCTCTGTCGTGGCCAAGTCATGTGTGAAAATGATTCCTCATGCTCCCTGAACCACACTTTCACAATTTGAACCGGATGAACCCTGACATTGTCGTCCTGGAATATGCCTGTGCCATCAGGGAAGAAAAAAAATCCATTGATGTGATAACCTGGTCATTCAGTGCATTCAGGTCACCAGCTGACTTCATTTTATTGCTCCATAACGTTGCGGCGCCTCGACCTGACCAATTGAAGCAACCCCACATCATAACCCTGCCTCCAGAGGCTTGTACAGTGGCCACTGTGCATCATGGGTGCATCACTTCATGAGATTCCCCTCTTACTGTGACACACCCATCACTCTGGAATAGAGTAAATCTGGATTCATCAGAACACATGAACTTTTCCATTGCTCCAGTCCAATCTTTATGCTCCCTAGCAAACTGAAGCCTTTTCTTCCAATTCGTCTCACTAAGAAGTGTCTTTATGGACACGCAGCTGTTTAGTCCTAATCCTGAGAGTTGTCGTTGCATTATCCATGTGGAAATTCTCTTACTTTCACTATTAAACATAGCCATGAGTTCTACTACTGATTTTTTTATTTTTTACAAATTTGACAATCCGATTCAGTAACACCTTTTCGACGACCATGTCTTCTGCTACATCTTCCACCATGGTTGTTTTAGAAATGAGAAGCTACTCATCAGTTAGGGTTAAAAGAATTGTTGCCAGCTGAAACGTTAATTACTGCAGTAATTATCCAACCAAAGGCTCTTAAGTATTTGCTAATTTAAATCTAAACTGATTTTTTTTTGGCCAAGCAGTGCAAGAATAAACAGAGAAAGGATTACAGGTTATTCTTTAATGAAAATAAATTGTAATTGATGGCAAATTGCTGTGGTCCAACTGGAAACACCATAGTGTGTTTTAGATTAGTAATAAGAAAAGCAGCAGCCTACTAAAAATGCAGCTTGGTTGAAACAGTGCAGTGTGGCTGGTAGACGCATGCTGCTCTGAGCTAAATGAGCGATTAAAACATTCCTGTGCTGATTTTTTTCCCCCCAGAGTAAGATTGATATTTACATGGAACTGTCCTACATAAGATTTTATTTTCATCACAAACACACGGAAAGTAGTTACACATTTTCTCAGGTTGTGTGAACTCCAGGGAGTGGTGACAAAGCTGAGGTTGCAGCACATTCTCATTGGAATGACACTTTACTAGATCTACTACACAGATAATGATGTAGGTATTTAATTACTGACTATAGCCCATTGGTTTTTGTTGCACAAAGTATTGGCACCCCTTTACACCACCCGTTAATTGAAAGGGTGTACAATATTTGGGTGCTGGTTTATTCACAGTACAGCACGGACACATGCGTGTTTTATTTGAAACAGTGTTAAACACTGCATGGTGATGCTATGATTAAGAATCATTTATGTCCCATTGATATTACATTTACAAATATATAGTATGTAAAGGTAAAAGACAGATAAAGTGTCCTTCACATGTCCATGTTTCAGACAAAATCACTTCAAGAACTAATAAAACAAAAGGGCATTTTTGTATTGTCACAGTCCACTATAACTACACTACCTTGAATCTAATCATTAATATACTTCAAAATTTATCGCATGCTTGAACCATCCTTTTCAACAAGTCATCCATTACAGGTCATGAAAAACGTAAATTCTAGTTCATTTACTCAACTCTGTTACCTAAAAAACACATTCACCCCTGTGAAATAGTTGGAATATTCCACAAGTCACATGTTCAACAGGACATGAAATCCTACAAAGCTCTCAAATCCCCATTCTTTTTCACATACTTCGATATTGTAATATTAACTGATGACATCACTTTGAAGAGTGCAACCCTTTTACCCAAAATATTGACAAAGTAAAATCACTGGAAATGTCCTTAATGCCCTCATGCTAATTCTATGCTAAAAAACCTAAAATCTGTTACCCTTTTAAGAACACAGTGCAGCAAAGAAACCATGTAAATGAGATTGTTGTCCAAAAATTGGTTAATGCAATTAAACTGTTAAAAAATGTTTTCATAGATTCAATGTTGAAAAATATATTTCAATAAAAAAAATAAATAAAACATTTCAGTTAAAAGGGCTAAAACATTACCACAGTAATGTCATCACCTTGTACGTGTTCACTTGGACTAAAGCTTTTCTGTTCCATGTACAATGTGTAGTAATCATCCTCTAATTATCAGAGTGAGTACTTTTACTAGTTAAAATTTTTTGGTTGGTAAACCAGTTTCTAAAACCAGCAACACCACCATAGTACCGGATCTACTCAAACTAAGAAAACCTTTATGTATTGAACTCCCCATACATCTGGAAACATTTTGGAGACGTTACTGTACTGTTATAGTTAGGGATAGGACTCGCAGCCGGTCCTAAGCCATTTTCTAAACAGACTTGGATTTGTCTCGATCTTGGCCATTGGTTTTGCTAAATAGTCTTGGTCTCAAACCACCCCCCCAAAAAAAACTGGGTCTTGACTTGAGCTCGGGTAGTCCTGGTCTTGGACCAGTCACGGACATTTGGCATTTGTACTTGGAACGCTCTTGATCTTGGATACTGGTCTCAATAAATATGGACTCAGCTGAGAGTCTGTATAAAAATGTTCATATTGACCACAAGTCAACTGTGTGAAGCCAACTAGTTGATACAAAGACCTGGCCTCAAGAAGGATTTGATGGCTTTTGGTCTCAATCTTGCTCCCCTGAAGACATGGTCTTGGAGCAACAGTAACAGTTTTGACTACAGCCCTAGTTATAATATAATATAAACAATCAAGTTACACCAATATCACACCTGTAAAGTTTAGTTCCCTTGATTCAAGACTTTGCTTTAATACTCGGATACAAATGACAAACCTGATGTGATGTCTAGATGACAATGAAGAAAGTATTTTTAAAAGAAGGAGAAACAAGGGCACAAATTTAAATAGTGCAGACTGCTTTAATGCAAATGGATTTTTTCCCCCACTCACACATGACCCAGTTTGCAAATATTCAAATCATGAATCTGAAGCATTTATTTGTTCAGACAACTTGGATTTTAGTGTTTAAAGCTTGTGAACTTGTTGAATTACAAACTGCTTAAATCACACACGTTGAGAGAAAAAAAGAAAAGAAAAACCAAAAAAAAAAAAAAAAAAAAAAGAAAAAAAAAGCGGTCGGATTTGCAAGAGCCTCCTCTAGAAGTGCACCATTTAGGATGCTCAATGTATCCACTTCCACACTCCCTAGTCCTCCATTAACCATTACATGATCAGACATACTTAGTGATCCATTTTCTCAATGGTGCGCCAAATGGTACACAAATGCAAAAAAACACCGCTGCTAAAAGTAATCTCAAAGTTAGTTTTTGATCAACACTGCAAAATCTCAAAGTAACTTGTGCCATTTTATTTTTTTCTAAATTAAAGATCACCCTGAATAACATTCATATTAATCTTTAACACCTGATCCTCAATAGTGTCCAAGATTTATTTTATAATGATCGGAGTTTTGATTTAAACTTCCTTCAATGACACATTGGTCCTTTTCCACTTTCACCTGCTAATAGTGGTGCATTAGCACTCGGTTCAGCTCTACACCTAGAGAAAGCCATGCAGCAGCACTTTAATGCTTTAGTCTGTCTAGCTGTCTTTCCTCTTTGATACACTCTGCTCAATCAGACCAGCTTGGAAATCTTTAACTTTCATGCTAATGCCACCACACTAGTCTCAGATCGCCAACTAGCCGAGCTGAGTGGGCTCTTTACTCAGCAAAACTGTCTGCATTGCCAATTTGGGGTTTACTTTAGCTCTGTAGGCCTAATGCAAAACTAAAACATGTCTTGGGTGGCTGATTACAAATGGGGTGAAGCATTCATGTCATACGTTTTTTTTGGGGGAAAAATGAAACCTTAAGATGCTGAAAAGCTCCAAACAAATTTGTCATACTACATCCTGAACCAAAATCTGGAATTTGTAATCCAGGAAACAGTAATTAACAGACTCATTAGGTTAATGTCTCATTACCATGCACCAAAACAGAACAATTGTAAAAGCAAAGAATATACATGGTTTTCTAAAACAAAATTGGCTCACAGTGTACCGTTACTAGATAAAATTAGTCCTGGACTACACTTATGCTGCATTCAACTTAACTCAGAAATGGAACGTCTGAATTGTGTAATATTTAAGCTTGGTGTGTTGAGCTACAAAGTGAAAAACATGGACGTGTGTTTTATTAAAAACCTAGCCAGCCAACAGAAAAACTAAGCCAACAAAAAATAAGCTTATGATGTATTTACGTCTAAACAGCAAGCTTGTCTCTTACAGATTTGACCAGGTTGATTAATATTAGGACTATTAACTCAAAGTAGTTTATTTTTTACTGTTGGTATGAAGTCATAAGCCGAGTTAAGGAGACCTTCCCAACCTTCCGAGTAGGAATTGTAAATTAAGGGGAGATTTTTCTTTGGTTTGAGGTTGCAAATTCCAAGTTACAAGCTTTAGTTGAATGCAGCATAAATCCAAGGCTGCAGTAAACAAGTCGTTACTAAACACTGGTGCTTGTGTGGTACATGATTACCATCAACAACAAATGTGAAGATGAAAAATACTGACATCAAACTGTTCAAACATGCAATTGTGATCTCATCCCTACAGAAGAATCATTCATTATGGTTCAGGAAACGGGTGAAACGGGTAAAACAGTGGGGGGGTGCTTGATTATAACAAACGCCCAAAGCAAAACCTTTGTCATTTAGAGATGATAAAAATAACCCTGTGGGACCGGCGCAATGACAGTCTAGCCTCCTCTTGTCCATTACATGAGTCCACTGTGTTTTGAGTTTCCCCGTTTATGCTAAAATTCCAAACTGTGCAACCATGCAAAACAGACTGTAGTAATGAGGGAAAGAAGAAACATGATGTCAAGTCTATACAGCTTGGGACTGTTAAAACAATCAAATATTTCACTACTACACAGAAAAAAAAAAAACCACCCCAAACTTTTGTTTACTCCTTCTGTTCACACACGATCTATAACATAATACCATTAACTTCTGTAAATCTTCATTAATGGAGAGTCACAGTTTTTTGTTTTTAGCTAATTCTCAGAGTTTATACTAATTAATTCAATGCATATCTGAGCAGTTATGTAAATGCTACCAAGCTTTGAACAAAAACTTCTATGAACGTTACAGCTGAATTGGCCCAAGTGCTCAAAATGGGAGTGAATTTGTTTTCCCCCAATTTCCCGTTCAAAACTCCACTTTGTAGGCAGGGAATGTTTCGCCCAGCATGGCCACTGTATTGTTGCTTCCCAGTACCGTTATTGCTAGCTCTTTTCGTCTTTCATGCGTCTCTTGGTACCAGTCATGCATTGTCAGTGAATCAAAAGTGGGGATCAGAGTGACCTGAAAAAGATGAGAAGCTACAATGAGTCGGGTGGGTTTAAAATAAAACAAAAGCAGGAAACGTTTTAATAATTTGCTTTTAAACATCATACAAAGGAACCCCTTGATTTTAGTTACTGGACACAATAATTCAATAATTGTGTAAAACGCACAGTTAAATGCATTTTCATTTATTGTACGCACAAGTTGAACCATAACTGACCTGTATGTCTGCCCAGGCCGCCTTGCCTTTTAACAGCGATTCAAGGATGGGCCTCATGACCGAGCCCTTGTACGATTCTTCCCCACTTATTACATAGCAGGAGGAGCGCACACGGCGGAAAAACTCCATGTCAACCGTAGATGCTGCAAAGCTAGAGGGTAGGTATGCTAGGTCCAGATAAACAGATGCAGCATGTGTCTTGTTACCTGCTGAACCTGCAAAGAGAGGAGATTCTAATGATGTTTTGGGTTGATTTCTTGTATTAAAAAAACCTTTATAAAGAAGTTCCAAAATTAGTTTTCTTAAATTTCCTGGACATCCAATGCCCCACAGAGTTTCAAGTTTTTCCCGAACCCCAACACCTGAGTCAGCTCATCAGATTATAACCCCCCCCTTGATCATTTATATTGATTAACATTTTTCATCCAAAGCAACTTACAACTAAGACAGGATACATGTTAGGGTTAAGGGTTTTGTTCAAAAGCCCAATTTGGGAGTGCTGAGATTTGAACTTATAATCTTCTGATCAGTAGCCCAAATCCTTAACACTTCTGAGCCACAATTTCCCCCAGTATTTAGATTCAGGGGGAAGTGCTTAGTGGATAAGAAGAGGAGGAGGAGAATGCTTAAAACTCTGCAGGGAAGCTGGAGGACCTCCAACACTGGTCAATAAGATTAACATTCCAAAACCTGACTCATATAAAATAAAATAGCAATGGTGCTCACCGGATTGTAGTTTTGCACTTCCCAACATTGGTCGTGTGTTACCGATGGTACTACGTGAAGCAGATTTTGTATCCAAGCTTGAAGACGACCTAATTGTACCACTTGTTGCCTGAGAACCAGCCTTTGTCTTGCTACTTTGTGCTGAAGTATGTGCAGCTGCCATCTTGTGTGTGCCAGAAGTTGCTGGTTTTTTGGCCTTAATAGCTACATTCTTTGAAGACTTGCCTTGGGAATCGGCTTCAGGGTCGACCATGCAGGCACCAGGCTGAGGTGGGAGGGGGGGCAAGTCCTTCATTGGTGCTGGAGGAGGATCTGGAGAGGAATGTGCTGGGTCCATGTGAAAGTGACTGCTGGGATGATCATGTGGATGATTGGGTGGGAAAAAGTCAGCAGACTCCTCATCAGAATCCAAATCTTCACTAATTGAAGGACACTCTCCGGTAGCTGGCGGGACATCAGAGTCCGAGACTGTAGGGAGGGAGTCGGTGACTGAGGATGGTGTTGTCTCTTGGCCTTGTGACGAGTAACAAACACTGTTACACTGCGAAAGTGATTTAGCAGGCTCTTGAGACTGGTCACTCTCAGGTGAGACGTTGTGAGCACCTGGGCAAGGCAAGCCTGCTTGGGTGTCAGGAGATTTATGATGCTCAAATTCACAAGGTGACACCAAACACAGGTCAACATCATGAGGTGGGATATCAGGGAAAAGAGCCTGTGGGCCAGAGAGAGGTTTCTCAGACCCATTACAGTTCTGGTCACCATTACTGAATGTCCTTAAAGGCATATGCACTTTTGAATCATGTCCATTGGTGTACAAGCCATCTTCTGACCGGTCAACAAGGGGTACTACTTGCTCGAAAGAAACTGATAAAGAATTATCAACTTCAGTTGAGTGTGGAGAACCTTCCTCAGCAGGCAGGGATGTGACTGTGGACAAGGCATCTGGGAGTATGTCCTTCAAAGATGTGGAGTTGGCAGTCACATGACTTTTTGAGCTAACTGCCCCATGAGCATCTTCAGGACCAGTGTCTTGCTCATTTTCAGGAGACTGACCGAATGACATCTGTCCTCCACTGTTTGCTGGAGAGACCATTTCAAGGACTCCATCTATTAACCCGTGCTCCATTGGTGCGAGATCAAAATTCACACTCTTCTCACTTTTTGGAGTCTTTGCAAGCGGTGAAGATGATCCCAGAGCAGAATTCGAGGCAGATAGTGTCTCTGTACATCGAAACTTCTCTGGAGTTTCTGACAAGTCTGTCCCATTTTGTGCTCCATTCAACTGATGTTGATCTTTCTCAGCTTGCTCAGTGCCTTTAGCTGCAGAACCTAAACAATTCCCTTCCTCATCCAATACTTGATTTTCCAATTTTACCTTCTCAACCTCTGCGCCAATATCCTCAGACAACTTTTGATCAGAGTTTGGTTTCAGATGGTGCTCTTCATTATTCTCTGATTTTGACTTCATCCCTTTAGATAAACTGTCCTTTTTAGTGATTGTCGTGTCTTTCTTTAATGACCCGTTCTTGCCTGATAACTTCCTCATGTCAGAAGATGCAATTCCAGATGTTTTCTTTGCATCCTTAACAACTGGCTTAGTTGTTTTCTTCTCTTCTGGTTTAACCTCCTTCTTAATCTCCTTCTTTATTTCAGGTTTAAGATCTTTTTTAGGTTTGGATCCCAAGTCTTTCTTCATAGGTTCCTTCTTTTTCTCAACATGTTCATCTTTCTTAGAAAGACTCGTCAAGGTTCGTTCCTCTTTCTTCTTCACTTCTTTTTTCTCCTCTTTAACCAATTGCTTTTCAGGCTTCAAGAGTCTTTGTTTCACATCATCTTTTGGCTTTGCTTTTTCTTCCACTTCTTTACTCTCTTTTTGTCCCGTTTCACTGATCGATTTGGCTTTCACTTTAGTGTCTTGTTTCTTATTGTCAACTCTGCTTACCTTGTCTTTGAATGATGCAGTCCCAGGTCTGGAGTCTTTGGTAAGAGACTGAAGGCTCTCTCTGCTCCCTGTACGTTTTGGTTGCTTATCAGGCTTAAGTGATTCAAGATCCTGGAGACTCACCACTGGGTGCTTAAGGAAGTCTAGATGTTTCAACCGCTCCAACCCATCAAATACCTTTGCCTGTGGCGTGCACCCAGGGAAGAGAACACGAATAATTTTTTCCTGAGGGCTAGCAGGATGCCATACCAACAGTGCACATACTGAAACCAGGCAGGGTAAAGGGATTTCTGAACCCTTCACACCAGAGGCACTACTGGGCCACTTTTGCATAAAGGTTTCTAGTTCTTTACTACCTTTAACAGGATTAAGAATATACAGTTCCAAACGACCAATGCCCATCTTCTGAAAGAGAATCAATGGCTCAATATTTGGACTGTTAGGACGACTGAGGGACTCTGGAGAGATCGATAACCTTTCTAGATGCTGTAGTGTAAGTGAAACCTGATCACAGCTGCGCAAAACCTTAGGATCACCTTGTAGTGTCTTAAGTCTTTCAGGAGCATTAAGGAACACAACCCCAATTTCTGGAGACCTCAAGTTCCTTTGCCAATCTTCACTGCTCTGGGAGCCTGCCGAATCCTCCTCTTCCTGCTCTGCCGTTTTTCTCTGGAGAAAACTGTTTATACCTGGCAAGTTATCCGCACCAATGTGCGTCATCAACATGGAGTCCACTCTGTCCAAATGTCTCACCAGTTTCCAAAAACAAGAACGCGGATTAGACCCACCGTTGACCAACATGTTAAAACCATTCACGGCAAAGAAGGTAGAGTCCCCTCTACCACCAGGAAACACATAGCAGCAGGGACGGGACAGTTTTAGAAGGCGAACCGTGCTAGGAGGCTCAAGGAGCTCAAAAGCCAAACGCGGTTCGAGAGACTCGGAAAGATACTCTGTAAACTCCTGCAGACCTTCCATCTCAGGCAGCACTGCTGGCGGGTTGGTCTTGATTTCAATAAAGTCTTGCAAATTGTGCTTCTCCAACATGGAGCTCTTCCATGATCCAGATATGGGGCAACTCAGCGTGAGGCTTGCTTTGTGTGTAGGATCTGCCGAGCTTAACATGTCACCAATCTGCATTATAATAATAAAAAAAAAGTTACTCCGTGTAGCAATGTTCACATTGAAATCAATGGGGTATTACAATATGGACATCATTTCCAGTTCCTCACCTCTTCATGAGCAAATATCTGGATGAAGTCATTCAGTGAAAAGCACCCACTTTGTAATACAAGGTCCCCAGAGTCTTCCACACACTGTCCGGCCAGAATCAGCAGCTTGTGACGAGACACGTCGGTAATAAGCCGACGGACCTTCAAAATGAAAAAAACAGGACACAAACCAAGGTTAACTTGCCATAGAAAGCATTACCACAAAAAAAAAAAAAAAAATTAGATCACAAAAATTTTCAATAATTGTGCGATGCGCCGTGGGAAATTGACATTTTCTACTGTATAAGGTCCTGAAAACAAGAATTTCCTCAACTGAAACAAGTTTGTGTAAAACATTAACACAGTATGAGATTTCAAACTGAGGGCGGTGTCCATTTCGATACATCACATCCCACAGCTTGATCAAATCACACATCAGCCCTGTTCATACCTGGCATTTATTGGGTCTCCACGCATGTCTCGAGCGACCACGTGATCATCTCCTTTCCCCGCTCTCTATGCAAATAAACATGTGCAGTACCAGTAAAAAGTAATGAATGAGTGTGTCCAAACTTGTGACTGGTACTGCACATTTCTGTTTTCAAAGACCAAATGTGCTGTTTTTAACCGGCGAGAGACCGCAATGCATGTCCTGTGCCTAGTAGGGTTTAAGTTGTCAGCAGATCACATGCAGTTATCAGGCAGATGAAAATAATGGCCAAAATGTCCAAAGGGAAATATACCAAATAAATCAAATACATTTAATTAATACCATATTAAATAGCTTAATATTGTGTGACCTATAAAATATGTTGCCAGAACAACTTCAATACAAACTTATGCAAAAGTTTGGTTTTACCTCCACTGTTACGACAGTGAGAGAGTCACTGAGTGGTCATGTGACTAAGCATTGCATGAGATGAAGAGCCGCGTGTGCGCCGTAGCAACCCTACACTTAGAGCTGCAGGACACGTGAAGAGGGCCATAGTGAAGTTTTAGAAACCTTTAGTCAGACTGTTTTCACCACTGTTTGTTGAACTGTCTCAATATGATGTGTCTTTTTTCCAGAATTTAGGTCACAGCGCCATCTGCTCATTTTCCCAGACCCCCACAAAATGTGTGACATTTCTAGGGCGTTAGACTGTGAATGTCAAGAGGATGCGGAAAACCCATGTGTGTTTCATTTAGCTGAACACTTTACATTGGTAAAGGAGTGAAACAGCTCTCTGATCGTTAATGCAGATCAAATAAACAGAAAGGTACCACTATTTTGTCAATTTCTCTCTGGGATTACTAAAGTGATCTATTTCATGCAAAGCAGCTTTGTAATGCTCGTTAGTTAAGAAATCCTGGTAATCTCACACACACAGGAGATGTCTGACCTCTGAACACACCAAACTGTGGGATGGGTTCACAACCACCTGGGTCTCCAGAACATCTCCACTGTGCTGCAGCGTCCTCTGGCCTGGACAGAGAGAGTAGAGGGAGGGTGGGGAAATTTACTGATTAATCGATTATCAAAATAGTTGCAGCCTTACCTCAAAACATGCAACAACCACCCCTGAAATTAGGGCACCCCCCTGCAAAAAAACCCCACCCACAACAAAACCCTATGCAAGAGGATAAATGCTTCTAGTATTGTACACAATTTCATTACTGAATGAAAATCTATTCAAGTACAGAAAATGAACGTCACATTTTAGGTTGGGGACACACACACTTTATATTGCTGGAAACTCAAAATTAAACCAAGCTGCATCCCGAATAACCCCCTTGTGGAAGACTGATTTTAACCTTGATTGTGTTTAGATTATAATTTTGTCCCCTCTACTGCTGTGAAACAAACCACTTCAGGAACGCACAAGAGCGCTTACAGAAAAACAGTCGAGCTTTACATAGTAGAACCATCTTCTCCATTTCACCAGCCTCCTAAGCCTCGAACAGATGCAAGTAACCCGTTGTTGCGAAACATTTCCATTAATGATGGTATTTGTTACCGAGAGGCAAAATGCTGAAAGGGAAGGTAACACCACCCATGTTCTGCCTCAACACAGCAGACAGTACTGAAACTTTCCTGTTACACCATGGCTCTCATTTTCTAGAACAGCAGCTCTGACAGTAGTGCGACTACAAATAATTGAACAAGTTCAGTAAATAAAAATCTGTTATCGTTTCTATATAGTAATGGCTCATTCACAGGGACTTGTACAGTGGACATGCCAAACAAATGTGTCATTTAAAAAAATGTGGACAATTAAATAGTCTGTAATACATTTGACTTAAATTATATTAGCTTTTACATTTTTAGTCCAGGTTTCTGGGGAACCAAAACATGCTCACAAAGTAGGGATAGGCACCGGTATTGGAAACCGAATTGAGACCGGTCTGAGCGTTTTGGTATGGAAACCGGTTACGACATTAAGAAACCGGTACGAAAAAATACCGATTCCGAAGCTAAAATTCATATTTACACAAAAAGACGCAAAACAGTAGGTGTTCTCTTCGTATTAATCTCAGTTTCTTAATCTCTCGGCCGAGTAAAATTGATTATCTGGTTGCATTATCGCTCACGTCTGACCTCTTCTCCACGTTTTTCTTACGCGAGTGCTGATTGGCTTACTGGGTCAACCGACACACAGCTCAACCAATCGTATGCGTTCTTACGAATGCTTTTGGTCGAAGGTGGTAAATATGCCTATGCGCGAACTTCCGTTCAGGCAACCAATCAATCTGCGTGATTTTTTCACGTAATAAGAGTATATCAAAAGTGTTTTTTATTTCTTGGATATGTTAGCAGTTCTGATTGAGAAATAAAATTTTATGTTCCTTTTTCATTGTATTAAACAAGTCTATCACGCCCTTCAGGAAATACACAGGACCACGGTTCTTCATTTACTGATGGCTTTATTTTCTCCTCGCTTCATCACCGTCATAAACCACCACAAGCCACCGTCGAACTCGGTGGCTGCACACAACCGAAAGGGAATGAGTCAACTTGGAAACTCTTCTAAAATAAATAATGACGACCCAAAAATATAACTATCAGTTAAACCAAAATTGAATTTTAAATGAGGTAAAATGTCTCTCTGCACAAACTTAAGGTACTCCTACTTCTTAGCGGAAGTTTAGCACACAGCTTATATCCGATTTCCCGAATGGATTGCTACAACTAAATTCTTCCAGCTTGCAACACAGAATATAAAATAACTTCCTATACAAGTTACACAAAGAAAAAATCAATATCCATGAAAATAAACAGTATAAAAAATGTAACAAAATATTAAACTGACATTTATGGCAGTTAAAAAGTCTGTTTTCTTATATTGTTCATATTCATTCAATAATTTTGCATTGAATAATCCAAGATGTGTCTAATTTTTCAGCAAACCACGAAATGATAAATATCGAATATCAGATCACTGATCCGATACATCATATCGAATCAATGATACAGTACCGAGCCCTATCGCAAACATTTATGATTTGTCCTTACAAATAATTACTTTGGAAAGTTTAAATTCGCCTGTCGCTGGAGTCCTGTCCTTGAAAATAAAGCGTCACCCATCACTTCGTTGTTTGTTAGTGTGAATAAAAAGGGACCTTGAACTGCTGAACTATTGAATGTAACCTTGAACATGACTGCACACATGATAGGAAGGAGCTGCTTCCTTCCTGTACACAGACGTACTGCTGTCACAACATCTGTTTGAATTAGAAAGGTCTCTTGTTTAAGCCTTGAATGAGATTTCTTAGGCTGCTGTCACACAGTGGCGAATATCCTTGCGAATATGAAAATTTGAAATTCGTGGCAAATTCACCGAAAATG
>JAODTV010000007.1:25557064-25568379 GCA_025399955.1 Galeichthys feliceps
CAATTTTGTAGAGTTTGTGCTTGTATTTTGATTCCTCCAGGGCACGTGTACCCATTTTAGGGCCGAGTGCCCCCCCCGGGAACCCAAGCATGAAATAGAACTTCATTAAATCATGTAAATGAGCCATATTACCCAGTTTATTCCCCATATTACCCAATTTATTGTCCACACACCTCATTCAAACCATAGATTCAAACATGAGTTTAAAGTTATCAAGTTATAACGTTATAACAATAAACTTTAAAGGTTATTAGGTGATACTGATTTTTTTCTGATGTGGCAGCAATACACTTCCGTACTTTCTGGAGTTGTAATTGTAATTGAAGAAAAAGAAAACAACATAAGAGCACGCAGTAAGAATTTGATTTTGCCTGATAATTTCAAGATGAATTGAATTGATGTGCACAATGGTGCACCGCGGTATGAACACAAGAGGGCGCCATCACACAGTAAAACTTGCCACTGCATTCAGGAGTCCGTATAAATCAAGTCATTTGCTGCAGTCTTTTATATCAACTATATAACGCTTGCAGCGTTGAATGTACTGAAGAACTTGTACATTTTTGCATATAATTTTTTTTAACCGTATCTGATCTCTTTACTCTTTTTTTTTAGCAGCACAGGGGGGAAAAAAAATTTTGCCCCGTGTGAGGCTCGAACTCACGACCTTCAGATTATGAGACTGACGCGCTGCCTACTGCGCCAACGAGGCTTGTAAGTGCTTTGCACATATGTCCTTAAATTGTGGAATGAACTCGGTGTGCATGCAAGTCAACCTTTTCTCTGAATTTTTGATTTTGTTTATCCAGTCTTGTTATTGAACATGGAGTATTTAAAAGTTGACCTGCGCTTCGTTATTGTAACAAAGACTCAAGCAGAGTCTTTTATTTCGGAAATTTCGTTTATTCATGGTGTTTAACTGCAGAAACGAAAAGACAGACCTTGTGCACCCTACAGCCACCGTTTAGCTCCATGCTACACCACTTAAACTTTTGTACATGCATTATATACAGGTTTTTTTAAGTTTACATTGCTTGCTTTTTACATCAAATAAGCTATCTGGTCTTCAGCATGTCAGAATGACAAAAAGTCAACACACAGCATGCAATGTCATTTAGGTCAAACCACTGATGAAACACTCATATCTTCTTTTGCCCTGTTTTGTATAATTTCTCGCATTTAAGTGCAAAATATCTCACTGTTTAACAGCAAAACTAAACATTGTAATCAAATTGTCGGTTATAGGTGCTACTAACTGAAAGCTCATGCTGCTACATGACACCTGTGCATTTGTGACTCCAGCACACTGACAGATTTTCCACATGGCCTTGAAATGGTTAGTTGTGGGGGTTTTTTGGCTCAAGGTATGAAAACGCAAAGGTGGGGAAATCTTTGATAAGAAACTTGCTTGTGAGTTTGCCACGTTATCACAGACTGGGAGTAAATACAGGCATGGGATACTCATATTTCTTTCTTTTCTCTGTAACCTAACCACCATCACAATCTCCTTGTAATGTCAGGCCTTAACATAACACTGGGTTATTTTATCAGTGTGGTGGTAGTATGTGGATTCGCCAAAGCTCTGGTGACACAATGGAGGCCACGATGGAGCTTTCTGTCTGAGTTTATTGCAGCCTTTGCACTTGCAGCATGTCGTCTGGAAGTGCAAACCATTTCTGAGATTGGTCAGTGGGCTGGAGGCCTGGGGCAGGACGTTACCCTCACCATGCTTTTCCTTGCCTTAACTGTCCACGGAGTCATCATGCAAGGAGTCACCGGAAACCCTACAGTTACTCTAATGGGGTTTTTACAAAAAGAGACAGGAGCAGTATCCTCTTCTCTTAGCATAGCAGGTCAGCTTGGAGGTGCCCAGCTTGCCTTGCTCTTTGCCGGGTGGTATTGGGCGATGGAGCTCACGGACATGCATATGATCAAGGTTATGATGATGACTCAATGCAGTTCATCATTGAATGTGTCCCTGATACAGGGGACCATCACAGAGGTTATAAGTGCACTGGTTTTTCATCTGGTGGACCTCAGCCTTCGCCTGAAGTCACAGCTGCTCCGGATTCCCACCCTCGCTCTGCTACTCACCCTCCTCCATTACGCAGGTTAGTCAGAACACTAACAGTGTTCTCATCTGACTCGTAATTCATTATCAGGTTGACAGATAAATGAGACACAACCTTGGAACCCTAAAAGTGATTGCTTTGAGAGCACTATTAATTATAAAATGAAATAATATCCTGCTCAGTCACCTGGATTTAGCAATTTAAATTCCAACACCATAATCTGAATATCAGAATAGGAATGCCAGGATTTCTTTTATATACACACACACACACACACACACAGAAATTGATTTTTTTGCAAAGATTTTGTGGTTTTGTTTCTACACGCTTAGTGTCAGGAAGGTTAACACAAAGATATGTAAACATGTGTAATATTAACACATTATGTGCTGTGCTTGGCTACATACGTTGTGTTAAAAAAAGCCTAAAACCCTACACAAAAAAAGTGTTATTTGACACAAAATTATTTAATAACAATAATGCACTATTTATGACTTCAACACATTTATTATGTTGAAGTATAAGTCAGATTCACAGAAACTAAACTGCAGAATATAACAATACAAATTCATAGAACAGAATTCAATAGAATTTCAACAGGAATAAAGGAAATGTCAGACATAGGACAAAACAGATATTTCTCCAATTTCATTCGGCAACATGACACAATCACACCTTATACATTTCATTTATTTCAAAACTTTGTAACTTGGATTGATGTAGATCTGATCATCCAAGGACCCAGAAATCACTGGCTGAGGATCTTCTTCAGATTGGTCCATTTACTGCATAATAAATTAATAAAATAACATTTAGTCAGATAATGTAGCAGCCACTTTTCTTTTTTTCAGTATTTTTACACAAAGCATTAGCTGATATCACAGCTCATTTCCTCCTCCAACATAAAATCTATACACTTTAGTAACATGAGGCTGTAGCTACACATTCATCCACCAATATTGTTACAGATCTGAACTGTATTTTCTTAAACGTATTTGTATTAAAAGGATTGCCGTCATGGGAAATAATTGCGTTAAGCTAGTAGAACTTATAGTTCTAGCCAGGCTCTTTAATAATACCAAGTGCAAACTAAATGCTAAAAATGACACACAGCTACATAAATATCTCACAATGTAAATTTCCATCTTGCAAGTTGAGCAACAATACTTTAAAAAAAAAATCTCTGTGCCATGTAAATTGCCTGTAAATGGCCTGTGCCATTTTGACATTAAATTGAGCAAATTTGTATAAATGTCTAAAGTTAATATAGAGTAAAATACATGGTTGAACAGTTGTTATAAATCAAACTAAACCAGTATTTTAAAAAACATCAGATGTCGTCCTTTTTGCATGTAAATATACATTAAGAAATGATTTAAAGTACAACTTACCTCAAGAATTTTGCTCCAGCGGTCACTGATGAGAATCCTCTCCCTGTCAAAATGGTCATTTTGAGTGCAAAACAGGTCAGAGATTATTTACCATTGTTTTCAGTTTCAATTTCAGCATACCGTCCCATCTTCTGATTTGGGGTTGTAGAAGAGCCCTACAGCTTTGCATTGTTAGCAGAATATAGCCATAATGCTCTTCTATTAGGAGGGTTACAACTTACTCTGAGCTAACTTAACCAGGTTTGTCACTAAACCACATATTTGAAATACCCCCTGGAGCATTTTTTCAAGGAAATGTAGAATAAAATTGCCAAATTAAGATGTGCTGTCTTGGTAGACTCTTAACCAAAAAGGACTGGGTGCTGTATTGCAAGCAAAAGGTCCTTTAACAAAGTATTAATTTAGGAGTTACACACTTGTGCAACCAGGTAAGTTTTGTCCTCTTCCTTTCTCTCTAAAATGTTTATTTATTTTTCACTTGTATTTTGTTGGTTGCTAAGTCACATTAAAGGTGGAAAAATATCTCGTATGATCTATCTTGGTTTAATTTTTTTTTTTTTTTTTTTACATCACAAAACCCTGCAATTTTAACAGGGGTCTGTAGACTTTTTACATCCTTTATTTTCTGTGTTCCCAAGGAAACAACTACACTTCTGCTTATGTGAACCCATCGCTTGCTTATGCGCTTACGTTCAATTGTCCTGGACACACCTTCTGGGAATATGCTGTAGTCTACTGGCTTGGGCCCTTCATTGGTAAGCTGGACAAGAAAACACCAACATGCTCACGCTTTTTAGTTTGCTTAAAGGATATATAATGTACTAGAATATTTAAATGTGTAAGGTTGTACATGTAATCACAGATTCTACCTCTAATACAGTAATGATCTTAACAATAGCATTTTTACATACAGTATCAGTCAAAAGTTTGGACACACCTAATTCATTCAATGGCTTTTCCGTATTTTTATTATAATGGATGTCATTTCTCTTTACTTAGTTGAGCGGTTCTTGACATAATATGGATTACTACAGTTGTGAAATAGGGCAATTTACTGTATTTTTATTATTTACCATTTGATCTCAAATGCATTAAGAAGGCAAGAAATTCCAATGATTAACTTTTGACGAGGCATAGCTGTTAATTGAAAAGCATGCCAGGTGACTACCTCATGAAGCTGGTTAAGATAATGCCAAGTGTGTGCAAAGCATCCTCAAGGTAAACGCTAGCTATTTTGAAGAATCTGAAATATTAAACTTTTTAACGCTTTTGTTTAACACATAATTACCTCGCCCGGGACGGACTCCCCCAGGGGGCGAGGTATTGTTTTCGGTTTGTATGTTTGTTACAGCCAATCAGAGAGCAGTATGACCTGTGTTGAGAGCAGTACGGTGTTCTGATTGGCTGAGAGCAGTACGGTGTGCGAATGAGAATCAGAACCATGTTTATTGGCCAAGTATGTTCATACACACAAGGTAAAAATCAAGGTCAAGGTCACCAAAAAGGTCAAAATGGTTTTTTTTCGCAATATCTTCCTTCATATTCATCATAAGTGCTACCGGGCGACGTTTGTTTTGCCTGGCAACACTTGTTCCATATGTTATGTCTTCAGTATTGTTCTACAATGTAGAAAATAGCCAAAATACAGAAAAACCTATGAATGAGTCAGTGTGTCTATACTTTTGACTGGTACTGTACAACCAGACATCTTTTTGTGACATCATGCTGACTCATTTAAATCTAAGACATATTTTGCATTATGTGGTAAATATTATAATGAATATTTTTTAGGCATGACCCTGGCCTTGCTTCTCTACGTGGGCAACATCCCTTTGCTTTTCACCAAGAACCTGCTTTTCTCAAAAAAGGCACACCTTCGTCTTCCAAAAAAGAAAAAGACACCTGAAGAGAAAAGTTCATGAGACACATTAACTGAATGCATTAAGTTCAAAATATCATTCCATATTTCCACCTTAATGCAGATTTCTGATATGCCAAGGTCATATCCTAAGCTGATGGCTTCATAAATGTTTATTTCCAAAGGGGGGGGGTATCACCAGGCAAGGAAAACAAGTAGAAAAATACATTTTGCAAGAATAAAAATGTTCCATTTCATTGTGCAAGTCCTTTGCACACAAAGGAATCATTTTCATAAATGTATATATAAAACATTGACTCAAAATCAATATGCAAAGATTTAACTGCAATTTATTTTTCAACTGAACAATCTACATTTTAAATGTCAAACTTTACACAATGACGACATCATGCGTCACAAGATGTGCATGTAAAACAAAATGTAAAGCAATAACTTAAAACCTAAATTAATAAATTAAGTTTTGCAGCTTCTGTTTAATAGAGGCTATAGTACACTGGTAATTTCCCAGAATTACTTGATACAGGACACATTGCAGCTGGGATTTACCTTCGCGAATTACATGAATCTCCCAGCTCAAGCATTTGTTGCTGTCTGAAATATAAAGTTAACCAAGTATTAGCACAATGGGCTTGTAATGATCCTGTTCTCACCATTATCCTCACCTAACCTTTAAAAAAAAAATAAAAATAAATAAACAAAAGTGACAGCAGAAAACGTCTAATGCTGATGCTCACAGTGATGAAAATAAAGGAGTTGACAGTTTGAACTTAAGAGGCAACATCCTGGATCACAGGAGCCACAGTACTGGATTCAGCAGCCTTGGATGATGGACTGGCTTCTGTACAACATACAAAAATTAATGAACAAGTTAATAAAATAATAGCACACCCAATGTTTCTATACTGATCTATTAAAAAGAAACTAAAGTGAAATTTAAAACCCTGAAAACCTGATTCGAAACCACACACACACACAGAGATACGAAGTTTATCTTTGAGTGGTGAATGTATACATCACGAGTGAGTGAAGCAAAAAAAAAAAAAAAAAAAAAAAAAAAAAAAAAAAAAAATTAAAATTTTTCAACATGAGGTGATAAACTTCATACATCTTTGCGCCACCACGTAATATACTCATTATATAGCCACAGCCACACAAAAAAAAAAACACCAACACCACACAAACACCTGCAAGTTAATCAAAAGAATTTTAATTGTGAACTGGTTCACCATGTTGACACCGTGCATGTAAACTATGGGAAAAACATTGGGAGTGGCCTTATTGGAGTGAAATGTGTCACTCAGATCTGCAATGTATTTCATAGGAAAAACGCAAGTTTTTCAACACGAGAAGATAAACTTCCTTTCTTCAAGCCAACATGTAATTTTCTTTTTATATGGACACAAACAAAAAGTACCTGAATTTATCAACAAACAAAAAAAACAACACTTTCCTCATGAGTGAAGATATTGAAAAATGGGTTACTCAAATGTCCCAGATGTAGTTCGTATGAAAAATACGAGTGGCGTACTTCCCAGTAAAACACTCGTGCGTGTCTCCCTCTCTTATATAAAATCTGTGTGTAAGCATATCTTGCAAAAATGATGCAAGTTAACATTAGATATTCCATGATGTCAATATGAACTAGAAGGGCACTCTGTAGAGTGCATACCTCTGCCAAGCCACATATCAACATCAAAATCACTTGAACCTATGATAATAAAGCTGTACACTAAAGCTGATTTATCAAAATCCATTGAGTTACGTTGGGAACTGGCAAATAAATAAATAAAATTATTATTAACAACAACAACAACAACAACAACACTACTACTGGAGCCACATACATATCCGGATTTGCATCAAAATCTAAATCAACAGTTCCTTGGCTCACAGCCCACCTTTCCTCATAACTATCAAAATCCATTCACTACATTGTCTGTTCCCAACATAAACAAACGGAGGCAAAAACATAACCACCTCCAACAAAGTTGACGGAAGTAACTAAAGGAACAGCTGATTTGATTGCCCTTTATTTGGACATACACTCCCTGATCACTTCACTATTAGGAACACACGAACACTGGTTAGGGGCTCCCTTTGCTCTCAAAACAGCTTCAATTCTTTGTGGCATGGATTCCACAAGATGTTGGAAACATTTCTTTGAGATTCTGGTCCATGTTGACATGACTGCATTACACAACTCCTACAGATTTTTCAGGTGCACTTTCATGCTGTGAATCTCCATCCTCCCTCATCCCAAAGGTGTTCTATTGGATTCCGCTTTGGTCATTGGGAAGAACACTAAACTCATGTTCATGAAACCAGTTTGAGACAACTTGCTTTGTGACATGGTGCATCATCATGCTGAAAGCAGCCATTAGAAGTTGGATGATTTGTGGCCATGAAGGAATGCACATGGTCAGCAACAATATTCAAATGGTCTGTGGCATTCAAGCAATGATTGGTATTAAAGGGTCCAAAGTGTGTCAAGAAGACACTCCCCACACCATCACACCATCTCCACCAGCCTGGACTGCTGACGCTGGTGACAAATTCTGACCCTTCCATCTGTGCGCCTCAGTAGAAATTGAGATTCATCAGACCAGCCCATGTTTTCCAGTCTTTATCTGTCCAGTTTTGGTGAGCCTGTTCCCACTGCAGCCTCAGCGATTCCTGGCTGACAGAAGTGGATCCTGATGTGGTTTTCTGCTGTTGTAGCTCATCTACCTCAAGGCTGGACATGTGCATTCAGAGATGTTTTTCTGCTCACCATAGTTGTAGAGTGCGGTTATCTCCGTTACTGTTGCCTTCCTGTCATCTCAAACCAGTCTGGCCATTCTCTGTTGACCTCCCTCATCAACGAAGCGTTTCCATCCACAGAACTGAGGCTCACTGGATGTCTTTTCTTTATTGCACCATTCTGTGTAAACTCTTACATATAAATGTTGTGCATTATAACAACAAACACCTGATTTTCTCAAGAAAATGACTTCTCCCCCAAGAAAACAAAAAAAACCCACTTCAAATAAATATATTACCAAATAAATAATAAAATTTTAAATATTAACAAATGGTAATAATAAATGAAATACATGACTGTAAGTTGTACCTGGCTGAAGCCGATTCTCTAACTGAGCCTCTGGTTGGTCCACCCACAGTTGATGTTTTGGGTTGTTAGGAAACTTTTTGGTTTGCCCACAACTGAGACATCTTATTATTGTTACACGCTGCCTCCGAGAACTTTCTACAGATACAATACAGACAAAAATATACAATTTAGAGAAACATATCCAGTGCTAAATTAACACCTATAAAGTCAGTATGGCTTTCTTTACACAGCAAGCAAATTTGATTTGTTAATTTTTTTTTTTAGACAAAGGAAATGACAGTTGAGAAATCTGCATTAGTTCTTATAGTAATGACATGTACAATGGAAAATTAAAGTTAATTAGCTACCAATGTGGATATTTCACTGTAGCTCACAGCTGTCCAATTCCTTTAAAGTAGCATTTGATTACCTGATAAATTTACATTGCCACATACATAGCAAACATCAAATTACAGCATACCATCAAACACAAATTGCCTCTTTCTAAAGAAAATCAGAGAGAGGGATACAATCTTTAAAACTTTAAGTTAAAGCCATCGGAAATATTATTTACCCAAGGTAATGTTTTCTTGTTGCTGAAATTTACTTACATTTCACACTTCTTGGGCAAGGAGGGATAACAGTTAGGACAAATCCCCAATTGCTCTCTATATTCAACTGCATGTACCCTTACTACATAGGGAATAACATTGGGGCTCTATACAGAGCACTATAGACCCTATGGGAAAGAGTTTTGAGATTTAACCAGATAAAAAGCCAAACAATTTAAGAAACACATTTACTAGACTTACTTTGTATGACAAAGTGGTTCTTAAAGCATTATCATATACCAATTTGGATTTTTTTTATACCCCCGACCGAAAGGGCGGGGGTATATAGTATTACCAAGGATTCCATCCATCCGTCCTGCCGAAGACATTTTTGTCCGACCAATAGCTCGAAAACGTTTTAGCGGATCCTTTTCAAATTTGGTACACAATCTTCACTACTAGGAGAGGTGCAGTGCCCAGTTTCATGGATGCCTGATCATTTTTAGGAAAAATACCACCGTTTGACAGGTTTTGGACTTGGAAATTCTCTTGCATTATTCTGTGACATTTTTGTCCGACAGATAACTCGAAAACTTTTCAACGGATCCTCAAATTCGGTACACATGATCTTCACCACTAGGAGAGGTGAAGTTTCATGAATTCCTGACCATTTTTAGGAAAAATACCATCGTTTGACAAGTTGTGGACTTAGAAATTTCCTTGTCCGACTGAAAATGCGAAAACTTTTAAGCGGGTCCTTTTCAACTTCGGTACACATCATCTTCACAACTAGGAGAGGTGCAGTGCCCAGTTTCATGGATGACTGATCAATTTTAGGAAAAATACCACCCTTTGACAGGTTTTGGACTTGGAAATTCTCTTGCATTATTCTGTGACATTTACGGCGGGGAAATGCAGGGTACAATTTTGCATTGTGCCTCAACCCAGGGAGGAATGGGGCCACTGTGGCTGGGTGTGGCGGGTCGGGGGTATTAGTAAGCTCCGCTTACTTTTTGCCTTATTATTTTATAGTTTCGTTTAATTTAAATTGTATTCATTTTAATTTTTAATATTTATTTCAGTTTTTATGAGCAAAATTTTATGATTACATTTCAGATACTATATAACAGCGTTCAGTCAGAAGAACAGTAAAGCCTTTGGGTGAAGATTTGAAGATTTTATTCAGTTCTTTAATGTTTTTGAGAGCAGAAAGACTTCAGGAGGAGTTTGTTGGTTGGGATTTCTCTCTAACACAACAGTTGGAGTTGTGTTGACGACACGAAGTGGTTTAATCCTTGCTTTTATTTGTGCACTTCTTTCTCTGCACTCGTCCTCCTCGCTTCGCTCCAACACCTTCATCTCCGGTCTGTCTCTCCGCTGTTCTGACTTGCCCTCGGCCGTCCCGGGAGACCTGAAGCTCTCAGGAAGTCGCAGGGAGATTATTTTTTCATGTAGTAAAAGCCGGAGCAGGCGAGCTCGTGTGCTGTTCCTCAGGGTGTTGAGGTGGAAGGCGAGGAGAAGCTTGAGGAAGCGTGACTTCGACAGCTCCCTGCTGGATTCCTTATTGTGGGAAAGATGCCAAAATAAAGCCTGGGGGAAAAAGTGCAAGGCGACTCAAAGTGGTGGTTTTATCTTTACACTTTTACATTTAGGTCACGCATGTGTGTGGCTTTTATACACATTTGCTTTTATTGATTTATGAACCTCTGTAATGAGGAAGTGCAGAAACACGAGGGTGGCGTTGACTGAGGGTCTGGGAGAGAAGCGAGACTCTGTGTAACCGCAAATCTCCAAAACGGGACGTAGACTTAAAGGAGCTATTCACAACTTTAATAAAATAAAGTCTTTTCTGGATTATTCAGAGACGTTAATGTTCACTTCCTTCTGTCCAGTTGAGTTAGTTTGGTCAGTGTCAAAAATGAAATATCCATCAAATGAAATCCATCCATCCATCAGCACATTTTGCACAATTTTTCCTCTTTGCACTGAAGCTAATTTATTCATATTAAGATTATTTTCTCAATTCAGAAATGTTTAAAAAGAAATCAATCTCCAAAACATTGACCTTAAAAGTGACCTTTAACCTGTCCTCATCTTTTACTTATTTATTATTTAGCTAGACTTTGCTTTGTATGAACTCGCCATGCGCTGATAATCAGATATGAAATATTGAAGCTATTCCACAAAATCGAGTCATACATGAGCTGATAGGCGACGGGGCGCGTAGCACCAAGTCAGCTATAATCCATATACGACGAGATTGAGTGGAATAACTGTTTTATTCTATCCACATTCACTGGATTTTGAGAAACAGAGTATTTTTATTTTTATTTT
>JAODTV010000007.1:26977469-26989821 GCA_025399955.1 Galeichthys feliceps
TATATCAAGATGAGTATTTTTTTCGATTATTGTGACCATAATCCAGAGTTGTGCTAAAGAACATAGAGTTGTGCTAAGAGACTTTAGATTTGTGCTAAAAGACTTGTGCTAAATAACCGGATACCACAATGGGGGGCTAGTCCTCTGAATGGTAACCATGAGAGTTTGACTCCCCACTTGCATCTGTATTGCAGCATGCCTTGCCAGATGGCAATAAGTACCATTGTTATGATGGTCTTTGGGATGACCCAACCACAAATAGAACTCATGATCTCCCGATCAGGAGGCGGACATGCTAACCAAGAGGCCAGCTTGCAGTAAAAATGCATATCAGATGTTACAAATTAAGATGGATAAAAAAGATAATGTACAATAATTAAAATTTTTACAATTAAGAAAAATACTACAAAATCTAAAAAGAAACGGAAAAAATATATAGCTAAATTATATTTAAATATTAACCCATATAAAAAAACTATCCTTAAAATGTTCAGTGTTTATCTTCGGTCTTATACAGGTTCTATTATCTATTATAAGTACCAAGGAAGCTATGTCAAGGATGGTCTCTAATTTTTATTTTATTAAAAAGGTGGCGGTCACACTTCTCCGAAAGCTCCAAGATGTTAAAACTAGTTGATGTATAGCGTCTGTTATAGCATCTTTTTAAAAAGCATTGGACAACGGTAAACTCTGAAACACTAGCAGTGTAAACTGGAAGGCCATACAATATTTTCAGGAGAACTATCGCATTAAAGAGATGATCTACTTCATCTTGCGTGTAACCTTCTTTGTGCAGGCTTCGAACAGGCATTTGCTAGCTTCATACAGCTTTTCCTTAACATGAGCACTACATTTGCAGTTATTCTGAAAAGTTACTCCTAAAATAGGCATACTACTCTACTGCCTGATATTATGCAACATAGAAAAGTCAATAGCATTACCTTTCTTGCATCAAACTAATTCATTACATTATGATATATTATACAAGTGATATATTAAGTAAGTTAATCTTTCTTATACATTGTATACTTAGTCACTCAATGACAGCTATAACACACACAAACACATCATTGTAATTATCTTCTAGCTTAATCCATTAAGCCATTTCATTGGCTGATCAATACAGAGGCTTTTTCCAGTGTCTTCTTGAACCAGGATGATCAGCAAAACCTCGCCATGACTGATATTTGTCAGCCAGCAACCGATAATCCAGTGGTGATCATTGTGTTTGTAAGCTATTGCTAGTTATAGGCACCAGTATGGAAAGCCGTTTGAGCATTTATTAGATATCCTTGATGTCCGACTTACGGTCCATGTACTAGTACGCTCTTTGTCCTCACTAGTAAGACAATTTGGCGCACTAGTAGAACGACTGTCTTACTAGTAATGTTTTTTCCACTACTAGTGCCACTTTTGGCCTACTAGTACGCAATCAAACCTTACTAGTAAACTACTGTGCTGCACTAGTAACACTACTAGACCCAACTAGTAGGCATGTGTCACGCACTAGTAGCCTCCTGGACCCTACTAGTAGCGCCAAAATGCCCACTAGTAGCACTAGTAAGGCATTTCTGACCTCACTAGTACTACTAGTAAGTACCAAAATGTCCACTAGTAGTACTAGTAGGGTGTGTTTTAGCTTACTAGTACTACTAGTAACAGCGAGGATGCCCACTAGTAGTACTAGTGAGAGCCAAAATGTCCACTAGTAGTACTAGTGGACATTTTGGGCCTTACTAGTAGTACTAGTAAGCTAAAACACACCCTACTAGTACTACTAGTGGACTTTTTTGACATCACTAGTACTACTAGTAAGGTCCAATGTGCCCACTAGTACTACTAGTAAGGTGTTTTTGACCTTACTAGTACTACTAGTAAGGGCCAAAATGTCTACTAGTACTACTAGTAAGAGCCAGAGCAACCACTAGTAGCACTAGTTGGGGTATTTTGGACCTTACTAGTGCTACTAGTGAGGGCAAAAGTGTCCACTAGTAGTACTAGTAAGGTGTTTTTGACCCACTAGTAGTACTAGTAAGGGTCCAAATGTTTACTAGTAGAACTAGTCAAATTAATTCGACAAAATGCTAATGAGGAGGTGGGGACGGTGCGTGCATTGAGGCTTCCTATTGGCTCTTCAGAAAGAATTCCACCCAGCCAAAATTTAACCCTATAAAGCCTGATGAGCCTTCATTGTTGTTGTTGTTGGTAATAATAATAAATATAAATAAATATATATATATATATATACACACAGTATATATATTTTTTAAGATGATAAATTAAGTCATACAAATATATCTTAGAGAGGAAATAGGATGATTAATGATACATGAAATAACTCCTTTTAAAGGCATCTCTTTCTCATCATGAGGAAGTTTTAAGCTGTTACAGCAAGTAACAGCTAGTGCTGATTGAGAAAGAGATAAATAAAAGTGTACCTGGTGGTCTTACCTTTTTATATAACCTACTATGGTTGTTTGTTGAATATTATAATGAATTTGACATTCAGATTCAAGTGTATGCCTGTGTTTCGTAATTATTTCCTTTCTCTGTCCTGAACACTTAAAATACTCTTTTGGAAACATGATATAGTCATTTGATTTTACTGTTGGTTTACTTTTACAATAGATCAGACCTAGATCTGTCTTTAGTTTTAGTGGTATCATCATTTAGAATTGATTTCCTGTAACCCCTTTGTTAAAAGTTTGTGTTTTTTATTTCACTCATGTTCCCATCCTGTCCAGTAATATAACAATCATATCCAAAATATATTACAACACAGATAATCAATACTCAATTAGATCAATAATTTAACAAATGTGTGTCCTTTTGCAATATTATGGAAAAGGATAAAACAGCAAATAACAGCTTGTCATTTGTTTTCTCAAAGATAAAAACAAATCTCAGCTTTCCTTGCAATGAAAGCAATACCCCTGACCATGAAGTGAATCAACACTGGCTGCTGTCACAATGACCACCTGTTTTTCAGAATGGACACCTCTACAGACATTAAATGGTCATCAGAGGGTGCTTTTTATAAAGCTGAGAGTGTAATAGGGGAGAAGGGATACACTAATAACAGTGCAGTATGGGAATGTTGGGCAATGCAGCAGCACAAACTACATTGTGTAAACAGTGATTTGCCATCACAAATGATCATGTATTATTTCATCCCTAAAGACAGTACAGGCCTGCAATGTATCCCCCCCTCTCAGAGTAATGTCTCACTCCCAGAGTTTTTTATAGTCCCAGGACTCGGGCACTTTGGTGTGGCCAGAGATCAAAACATGCCTCCCTGACAACCACACATCAGTAGAGTCCATTTCAGTTTTATTCTGTTGATATTAGAGGCTTCCTTCTCTTATTTTCTTTTACTGCTGATATAAAACAGATGAATCCAAATCCAAATTCATACAGATGCCCTTACAAATACATGAATTGTAGGCTTACTGAAGGTATTGTGTTATTATTTTGTGAACTATTAAGTGGTAATCCACCGCTGGAAAGATGGGTTTCTCATCAAACTGGGCTGTCTCTGCAGTACAAAGATGCAAATAGTTTTGAAACTGGTGCTACATGACCAGAGAAAACAGAGAAAAAGGCTCTTTTACTGAAAAGGTAGAAAAACTACAACACCCAGAATGGGGCCTAATTTTGACAGTTTGATCAGAGTTTGGTGAGCTGACTCTCTCTTGAACCGAGAGAGAGAGAGCGGAGCGGCTCCCTCTCTCGATCTAATTTTATACTCTTTGTGTCCGTGGAGACAGGAACACAAACCTTTGGAAGTGCACGATGTAGTTTGATCAACAGCTGGAAGATAAACAATGATCCGCCAGATTAATTAATTAATTTACATCACCAGGCGGATTTTTGGGCACCTTTGAGTGGGGGTCTCTGAATGCAGGCAACATGGACGGGAGTTTACCACTGTTCATTTACATATACTACCCACATTCTATTGATACAGATCTGGTTGAAAATCAGCAAAGCATCACTTTACTAATCTGACTTATGTTTGGAGATCAGTGTATGAAGGCTCCAGCCACATTTACTACTGCCAGTAGGCTGGAGTGCAAAATGACACACAGTTGCGTTTTCTTTTCTGTGTTTTTTATTAAAAAAACATGTCATACACAAACAAATGAAGCAAGAACTACATTATTGATATCAATAATCAACGGTTGGGAACCATTTGATGGGGCAAAATTGGCTCAAGTGACTGTCATAATGTACTATACTATTTTTTAGGTCATTATATGCTTGAAATTTGCAGATTCAACCAACACTAGTAGAACTAGTGGCCACTAAGTTAGTTCTACTAGTTCTACTAGTGTTACTCGTAGAGGTGGAATGGGGGTGTATAAGGAAGCTGTCAATTTTAAATTAATTGGTTGAAATTTGGACCAAACAGTGGCTGATTTGGTCATTGATTCAGGAAGAATTTCACAGAAGTTCAAGGACCAATATGGCGGACCCCGTCCTGAGACGCATTAGAAGACGTTGTACTGCAATTGAAAGAGCATATCGACAAGGATCTGCAGGTCGAAGAGAAGTGCACGCTATCGACATCTCCATTGCTAACCTGAGAAGAGTTGTAGACACTGTTAGCGCCGAGGCTATGCGGGATATAGTTGAGAGCCTCACAGATCTCCGATCAGTTATCTTTGCACCCCTAGCTTCAAATGCATTACGTGCTGGTTTCCATGCTGCACATCGTTTGCATTCAGGTAGGCTAAGTTTTCACTGTTTTGGTATGCATACTTTTATATCTGATTTTCGTGTAAATGGAGCTGAATTTCTTAATTTATTTGACAAAAAATTATCTACAGCATTTTTCCAGGTGTCCACACGTGTTACCAATATTGGAAAAATAAATGGGGGCTGTATATGCTATACATATTGAGTTAAAACATGGCTTGTCTTCTCCTGACTGCTGGCTCCTCCACCTGCATTTTCACTGGATTTCGGTCACTTTGTAAGGACAAGAAACGGTTACAGAATAAGCCACCCCCCCCTTTCTATATACTTTTCAATTCTTTTATTTCAAATGTTAAGAAGTTATAATGTCCAGTTTATTATGTATTGCATATGTATTGTTCAGGGTAGTAATGTAGCTCACAAAATAGTATCTGTGCTCCAGTTTCTGCAATGAGAAGTAGTACATAAAGAGAGGTGTGGTTTCTCCGTTTGGCCACAAGGTGGAGTATCCCCTAAAGTGAGCACTGCTGGGGCGGTTGGTAGCTCACTTGGTAGAGATCCCGCCCCATTGAAACCTCTGCTGCAGGTTCGACTCCTGACTGCGGCCCTTTGCTGCGTGGCGTGCTTTTGGTGATTTTTTTTTAAAAGTAAGCATGAAATAGATCAATATAAAGAAATAAAGTAAATTTGACTGAAATAAACCAATTTTTTTTCAAAATTCAACACTTTTTAAATTTTATTTCTTTCAGTACAAAATATCATTTTAAAAGTCTTAAGATATTTTATCATGAAATTATGTATTGTATTTCTGACTTTGAACATAATCTTACCTTAGGGCCCTGTCACACTATTGCGTATGAGAGAAACGTATGAGTTGCGTATGAAAATTCATAAATCGCATTTCATGCGAGCAATGCACCTTCTCCGTACAAAAGCTTTGTCAACTGAGCTTTGGTAGACCATCAGCTAAAGTTTTGAATAACTAATGAGGTGGATGTGACATCACATGAAACCCAGCAATGGGCGACAGGTGGGGTACACCCTGGACAAGTCGCCAGATCATCACAGAGCTGACACATAGAGACAAACAACCATTCACACCTACGGTCAATTTAGAGCCACCAATTAGTGCTAACCACTACACTACCTGGTAGAAAGTTTGAAAAGCTGAAATATTGTATCACAAAGATGTTTTCTTTTTAATTTAATATGGATTCATGTAGTAAATTTAAAATGGAACAAACCACCTTTTCAGTGTAACAGAATTGAGGTAGTATGTCCTGCCTAGACCCAGAACCTTCTTGCTGTGAGACGACAGTGCTAACCACTACACCACTGTGCCGCCGAGTTGTATAACAGATGGGTGAATTTGAGTTCTGTAATTGAGTGTGTCTTTAAATCGTATAGGTAGATAAGTGTTGTATGGGTGGGTCCTTGAGTTGTATAGATGGGTGTCTGAGTTGTATAGATAGATGTTGAGATGGGTGTATTTTGGTTGTATAAATGGATGTATCTAAATTGAAGAAAAGAGTGTTTGAGTTATATAAATGGGTGGGTATTTGAGTTGTATAAATGAGTGTGTTCAAATTATATCAAAGTCCCTCCTGTGCCCGGACCTGATCTTCCCAGGCAGCCTCCTGTCCCAGTACTAACCAGGCACTTAGCACACTGGGCAGCACCAATTTCTGTTTCCATAGCCCTCGGCCTCTCGTCTGTTACATAGCTAGGGTTACAGTGGGGGGCTGGTCCTCTGGTAACTGCAAGAGTTTGATTCCCTACCCGCATCTGTATTGTGGCGTGCCTTGCCAGATGGCAGTAGGTACCATTTTTATGATGGTCTTCGGAATGACCTGACTGCGAGTAGAACTTGTGATCTCCCGATCAAGAAGCAGACATGCTAATCACTAGGCCAGCTTGTGGTGTTTGAGTTATATAGAAAGGTTTATCTATGAGTTGTTTAAATGGGTGTGTCTTTGAGTTGTACAGATGGGTGGGACCTTGAGTTGTATAGATATGTGCCTGAGTTGCACTGTGTGTCTTTGCATTGTATAGATGGGTGTGTCTGCTAATTTTACAGGTGGATCTGTCTTTGACTTGTATAGATGGATGTGTTTGAGTTGTATGGGCAGGTGTGTTTGGGTTGTGTGCTTAACACTGTCTTTGATGTGTATCACCAAGTATGTATGCGAGTTGTATACATGGGTATGTGTTTGAGTTGTATAGATGGGGTATTTGAGTTTAATAGATGGGTATATGTATGAATCATATAGATGTTTCCTATGGGTGTGTTGGAGTTATATAGATGGGTATGTCTTTAAGGTGTATAAGTGCATATGTATTTGAGGATATATGGGTGTGATGTAGATGGGTATGCTTGAATTGTATAGGTGGATGTTTCATTGTGTTGTATAGATGGGTGTGTTTGAGCTATTATGTATGGGTGTGTCTTTGATTTGTCTATATGTGTCTGGATTTGCATTTTATGGATGGGTGTTTTTTGAGTTGTATAGATGGGTGTGTCTTTGAATTGTGTAGATACATTTGTATTTGAGTTGTATAAATGGGTGTCTCTTTGAGCTGTATAGGCGGGTATGTCTGAGTTGATAAATTGAATGCAGACAGGTTCATCAGGTTGATGTGCTGTAATTGTTTATAATTATTGTGAGACTCAGGAAAGTTCTCTTCCATCCATATTACTTCATTTTGCTTGACTGGTGAAACCAAATTCATTTAAGAGTTTTGTTTCTTTTTTTTATTTGTTGGGTCAGAGTCCTGCTAAGTCATGCAGTTCACCTCCTTCTCATTAGAGCTGTTCTTCGAGTGGATCACCTGTGTTCATCACCTCCTGCCACTTTTCAGTCATTTACATGCTCCGTCTCACCACCATCCTGTTCGCTTTGCTTCATTAGGAGGCAACCTTAGTGGCCTTAGGCTCACAGAGCTCTGTGGATGTCATGCTAGAGGTGTCTTGGTTATAATGCTCTGCTACAATCGCGGAGTCCCACTGTAAACAAACAGTAACGTGACAGAGAGAAACGGTAAATGAACCAGAACCAGAAGAAATCAGAAGGAAATGTTTAATATATTAGCAACCCTCCGAAGAGGCACAAGCTCTTAAGTTGGTTTTGGGATTTTCATTAAAATCTGAAATCATCAGTTCAAGTGTGAGACCATCTTTCGGTGGGATATGCTACAGTAAGAGCTTCACCTTCACCTGCTGCACATCTCTGCCTATGGAATCCATGATAAGACGGTACGGCACAAAGCAGTGAGTGATAGCAACTAGCGTGATGGTCCAAGGAAGCGGTAAGGAATACAACTACGCCTAAAATGGATGGCATAAAGGAACAGATACGCAAGCTACAAAAGGAAATACAAGAAAGTAGAAGCTTACTACAACAAGCGGACAATGAAAGCATATCAAGGCAGAAATTAAAGGAGACAATGGAATGCAAAGAAAACCAGTTAACTGAGCTTCAACTTAAAATGGATGACGCTGATGAGTTAACATTACCCCGCCGTTCAGAACGGCCTAGCGTGCCCACAGAGAAAATGCTTGCTTACCAACAAGATGAACTGGCGAAAAAAGAAAAAAAACTGCTTAGCCTCTATGAACAATGGAAAACTCAAATCAGAACATCCAAAGAAAACTTAAAGAAAGACATATCAGAAATGGAACTGGCTAAAATGGCAGACATCATTGAAAAGGGAATGAATGACATCATGAAAGCTTACAATGAAATGAGAGAGCGTGCCACGCCATCCACTGAACTGAGACGCAAAATGGATGCGTGTGAGGCTGTAACTAAAGACATTATGAGAATAATCTTTGAACGCTTATCGGCCATAGATGGTGATTTTGATGCAGAGTGTGCAAAACTCCATCTTCGTCAGCTACAAGCCCATGACTATGCTCACTCTATATATGATACTGCCTCTCAGTCAGGTGCCAGTTACAGCTCTGAAGCATCTAGCATAGCTGTGAAAAGGGCTGAGGCAGCCGCAGAGCTCGCTGCAAAGGAGGCTCAATACAAAATAATGCAAAAGGAAACAAAGAAAAAGGAAAAAATAAGAATGATGGAAGAGCAGTATAAGAAGGAATTAGACTTGCAAAGGTCTGAATTAGAGCATTTACAAGCAGAAAAGGACATGGAGGCTGCTCGTGCCAGGCTGGCAACCTATAACAGAGAAATCAAACAGGAAACTGATAGACAACTCATACAGCAAAACGACAGACAGATCATTTCCAACCCTCCCCTAAACCACCAAAACCCTCACATTGTTACAGCAACGCCGCCTACTGATGTGGCCCATCTAGCCCAAGCAATCCAAGACAGCATAGCCTTAAATAGGCTCCCAATGCCAATGCCCACAGTGTTTAGTGGAGACCCGATTCTCTACATTGAATGGAAGGCTTCATTCATGTCACTCGTTGACAGAAAGGGCATTTCTTCAGCTGATAAATTTCATTACCTAAAGAAACATGTCAGTGGCCCTGCTCACAAATGTCTTGAAGGCACCTTTTATCGTAATGATGATGAAGCATATAGGGATGCATGGAATAAGCTCGACCAACGCTATGGTCAGCCCTTTGTTGTCCAAAGAGCTTTCAGGGACAAACTGTCAAAATGGCCAAAAATACAGAGCAAGGATGCCGAAGGGTTAAGGACATTCTCAGACTTCCTGAATGCCTGCCTGCAAGCCATGCCTCATGTGAAGGGTTTAGAAATATTGAGTGACTGCGAAGAAAACCAAAAGCTGATTCATAAAGTTCCTGATTGGCTAGCATCCCGCTGGAATCGTCAAGTCACAGTAGCCCTAATGGAAGGCAGAGAGTTTCCCTCCTTTAAGGATTTCACTAACTTTGTGTCTATGGAAGCAGAAATAGCATGCAATCCAATCACTTCACTAAATGCTCTCCACTCATCTAATTCATTCTATGAGAAAAGAAGCATGAAAGAAACAAAGGGAAACAAGGCTAATGTCTTCAGCACTCAAACCGCCATAAACAGTGATAAATCAAGATTAATCAATGGGAAATCAAAGCCCCCCTGCATGTGGTGCAAAGATGACAAGCATCAGCTCCCCAAGTGCACAGATTTCATGGGAAAGTCTCTTGAGGATCGACGAACATATGTGAAGGATAATAAACTGTGTTACGGATGCGTGAAGCCAGGTCACAACGCCAAAGAATGTCGTCACCGCCACACATGTGATCTGTGTAAGGGAAGGCATCCTACCTGTCTACATGACGAGAACTTCAGAAGACACGAAGGTAGAGAAAGGCCTGTATGCATTGTGAACACAGCTCCAAACACAGAAAATGAAACCACGGCAGTTACAGCACTCAACGTCACTCAAAGGGGTTCGTCATGCAGTACGTCCATGATTGTTCCTGTGTGGGTGTCCACAGCTAAAAACCCATCCAAAGAACAGCTTGTGTATGCACTGTTAGACACCCAAAGTGACAGCATCTTTATTGACAAGGAAGTAAACGATGAACTAAGATCAGACACCTACCCTGTGAAACTGAAACTCACTACTATGCTTGGAGCAAACATGATCGTGAAGAGTGAGAGGGTATCTGGACTCCGTGTGAGAGGCTACAATTCTTGCATACACATTGACCTTCCTCCCTCATACACAAAAGACTGCATTCCTGTGAACCGTGATCATATACCCACTCATGACACAGCGAAACAATGGCCCCACTTAACACAGATTGCTGATAAAATGCCACCTCTCCTCAGCTGTGATGTTGGACTTCTGATTGGGTACAACTGTCCCAGGGCACTAACACCCAGACAGGTGTTATCAGGAAAAGACGACGAGCCCTACGCCATCCTTACAGACTTGGGGTGGAGCATTGTTGGTGGCTCAACTCCATGCCTTGATGAAACAAAATCCAGCCTGTGTCACAGAGTAACTGTAAAGGAACTCCCTCCAGTAACGCCGATGGATGTGATAAGCGCCCTGGAGTCAGACTTTAAGGACACCAAAGGAGATGACAGGACTGTCTCACAAGAGGATCTCACCTTCCTGGACAAACTCAAAAAGGGCATAAGGAAAAATGATCAGGAACATTATGAGATGCCTCTGCCCTTTAAGCAACGGCCACACTTACCTGACAACAAGAAACTCGCAGAAATCAGGCTCAGTCATTTGAAACGGAAGTTCGACAGGGACGAGAAATATAAGAAGGACTACACAGCATACATGAAAGAAATCATTGAGAGAGGTGATGTCGAAGAAGTACATGAAGACGGAAGTCACGGCGAACGATGGTATATTCCCCATCATGGCATCTACCACCCTAAAAAGCCTACCAAACTGCGTGTCGTGTTTGACTGTTCTGCAAAGTACAGTGGCACAAGCCTTAATGAACATCTTCTCCCAGGGCCAGACATGATCAACAATCTCACCGGCATCCTGATACGGTTCAGACAGCATCCCATTGCTTTTATGTGTGACATAGAGAAAATGTTTCACCAGTTCCATGTCCCGAAGGACGACCGCAACTATCTGCGCTTCCTGTGGTGGAAGGATGGAGATATGAGCACGCAACCTCAGGAATATCGAATGCGGGTACATCTTTTCGGCGCAGTGTCATCCCCTGGCTGTGCGAACTATGGGTTGAAATACCTAGCAAAAGAAAACAGTCACTCACATTCAGCAGGATCTCAGTTCATCACAAAGGACTTTTATGTGGATGACGGAGTCACAAGTGCGTCCACCGCACAGAAGGCCATTCAGTTGGCACGAGAAGCAAGAGAGATATGTGCCAAAGGCGGTCTCCGTCTCCACAAATTTGTGTCAAACAACCATGCTGTCCTACAAAGCATACCTCCATCAGAGTGGGCAAGAGACACCAAGACAAAAGACCTGACCTTCAGTGACATACCACAGGAACGAGCTCTGGGGATTCACTGGTGCATAGAGAAGGACAGCTTCAGATTTGACAATACCTTGAAAGACCAGCCAGAGACACGTAGAGGCATTTTGTCCACTGTTGCCTCCATATATGACCCTCTTGGCTTCCTCGCACCATATGTTCTCACCGGAAAGAGGATCCTTCAGGAAATGTGCCACCAAGGTACTGGCTGGGACGAACCCCTGCCAGAGACACTGAAGCCACGGTGGGAAGGCTGGAGACACGACTTTGCCAACCTAGAGAAAATAAACATAACACGATGTTACCTACCGGCCAACTTTGGAGAGGTCGTAGAAACAGAGTTGCACCACTTCTCGGATGCGAGTACCAGCGGATATGGTCAATGCTCTTACCTGAGGTTCAAGAACCAAAGAGGAGAGACTCACTGTTCTCTAGTGATAGGAAAGGCCCGTGTTTCTCCCACCAAGCTGACTTCAATACCAAGGCTTGAATTGACTGCAGCCGTAGTTTCTGTCACAGTCAGCAATATGCTTAGAGAGGAGCTTGGTTATGCTATTGGAAAAGAGTACTTCTGGACAGACTCAAAGGTAGTCTTAGGCTACATAAACAACGATGCACGGCGCTTTCACACCTTTGTCGCCAACCGGGTCCAGAAGATCCGCCACAGCACGAGCCCACAGCAATGGTTTTATGTCCCCACAGAGGAGAATCCAGCGGACAGTGCATCCCGGGGAAAAACTGTAAATGGATTGATTACATCTA
>JAODTV010000007.1:27233773-27244073 GCA_025399955.1 Galeichthys feliceps
TTTTTCATGTTGTCATTATGGGGTGTTGTGTGTAGAATTTTGAGGGAAAAAATTAATTTAATCCATTTTGGAATAAGACTGTAACATAAAATGTGGAAAAAGTGAAGCGTTGTGAATACTTTCCGGATGCACTGTATTTATTTATATACTGTCATTTTTCATTAAATAATCAAATTTAAATACAAGGAAATCCAGTACAAACTCGTGCCTGCATCATCCGTCTCTACAGTAGCTTTCAGATTGCATATTGCAGTGCACTGTATAATTTATTAACACCTGCTGAAATATTACAATTACTTAATGAAATGGTGTGTGGGGGACGGGATGGATAGATATATATATATATATATATATATATAAAAAGGAGAGTTAATGCAGAAATATCACCAGAACCTGAAGTTAAATGGACATTTTGCCTGCTAGCAACCATTTTTAAAAAAAATTATAATAATAAAAGACATGCTATGTCTATTCCATCATCATGCACTTGTCCATTTTTAGCTGATGCCAACCTGTTCATGTTGGTGAGTTTCTGATCGCAGGATTGTTCAGCAGTTCGCTTGTTACCAGAGAGATCTCGACCACCGGAGCCTGTGTATGTAAACTCGTTACCATCATCCTAAACAAGACAAAAATAAATCTGACTTAGCTTTCTTATTAAACAGGGTTAATTAAAATACAGCTGCTGCTGATGACTTTTGGCTCTAAATTAAACAATTAACTAAAAGAGCTTAACTGAATTTAGTCAGGTAACATCAGGTGTCAGTTTAAGGGCACTAACACAAGTTTGCCATTCATATATCTGCAATATTTGGTTGCACAGAACTGTAGAAGACCGTCAATTTTTGTTCATTTTTAGAATTTAATATAATTAATGTGACCAAAATGTTTTATTAATTCCAAAGAAATTATATCTGCTATTTGATTTAATTGCAAATAAAACACTGCATCTGAATCAGCACCCAATACTACTACAATAAATAATCCTGATTTCAATACTGAGACTCAATCATGATTAAAAGTTTAACCATTATCGTGCAGCACTAATTTTTCCAACAAAATGGTTAACTTAAGACAAAAGGTCCGAGCACTAGGCTAAGCACTACTATATCCAAATCCGCTGCATTAACACCACCAAACCACTATCCCAACATACCACGTCGTCCTCATAGCCTCCAGCCAGCACTAGAGAATAAGCACCGTCGTTGCTTCGGCCATGGATCCCTGCAACATGAGGCCTGTGGATTCCAGACTCACTCACCTGGTGTGCAAGAAGCACATTTTTAGAACTTTTTCTGAAGAAACAGCTTGATTAAAGTAGTAGGTTGATTGTAAGAGGTACAGCCAGCTCACCTGCACTCTAAACTTCCAGAGAGTACCCACAGGGACTCCTGGTACAGGCCCATAATGGTTGGAGGGAACAATGGTACACTGTTTGGTGCGGCCCACACACGCCATACCCTGAACACACACACACGGAAAATGGGGGTTTAAAAATTTTTTAATTCCAGTTAAAAATGATTAGAATTCAAGATAGGGCATAAAACCCAGCATGAATTCTATATATGGTCAAAATGTTCAAGTACCCCTGCACAAAACAGGACTTTTAAATCGCTTTTTTCTTTTTTTATAAACCACAGAGAAAAAGATGGTCACAAAACAAGTGGAATAGCCTGAACTGTCACAATCCCAGAAGCAAATGGTTACAGTAAGACCTGGAAATTTTGGGATTAATACTTACAACATAGTGCTGTTGAAACTCTAATTGGTCAGAAGGTGCTGATCAGGTTTCTATAACAGTCGTGTTAATGAGGTGTTCGCTCCAAATCATACGCTTATATTAAATGTGCTTATTCTAATATGTCAACTCACCATAAACAGTCAAAGAGCATGACGTGCCATTCTTTAATAAAAGAAAAATTGTTTGCATTGACAAATTGTGGTGGTGTGCCAGATGTAATCAAATCTTATAAGAACACAATCCATGAGAGCACATCAAGTGATTTTTTTTCCTTTCTTTCATATTGTAGTCGTAATATCCTTGTATTCTTTAGGACAATAAAAGTGTCAAGATGTTCCTATACCATTTGGTTAGTTCATCTGACACACAAGTAAAAAAGTGTGATCTCTAACTAACATGGTTGTTTGTGCCAGAAAAGCTGGTCTGAGTATTTCAGAAACTGCTGATCTACTGGGAATTTCTCACACAACAGTCCCTAGAGTTTACATAGAACGGTGCACACACACACCCCTGCGGTTTACCCCAGGTCAAAAATATTAAGCAGAAATGTCAGAATCCCATTAATTTGAGACAGATAGACCATATTCACATCACTTATTACAAAGGTTTTATCATCATTACTGTTTTCAGTGTACAATTTAGAAGTTAGCCTTTATCACAAGTATATAGGTACACACAAAAAAAAAAGTTATAAATATGGTTGTGTGTGTATATCTCCACATTTCACTGGATATGAGCAATCGCACACTCTGATTGACTACTCTACTACTAGGCTATCAACTCATATACCGTGAGCAGAGAAAAATAAAATGGCGGAGCATGTTGTTGAACCAACAGAGGACAAAATAACTACTTGAAAACACCCCCCAACCAAAGATTTTTTTTTAGAAAGCAACAAAATATGGAATAAAAGCATTTGATGGTAAGAACATCTCTATTTTTCAATTATTTAAGAAGAAGAATGCCTTTATTGTCACTGCACAATGTACAACGAAATTTAGTTCATCATAGGAGAGCATTATTCTAGCATTTTCCACAAATTGCTACTGTCATTTCGCCGGTTTGTCTACATTCTAAGCGGAAATGATTGTCAAACATTTTGTATAAAGGGTTTATTTATCGAATTTGCAAAAAATAAAAATGCTCTGTTTCTCAAAATCCAGTGAATGTGGATATGATAAAAGAGTTATTCCACTCAATCTCGTCGTACATGGCTTATCGCCAACTCGACACTACGCACCTTGTCGGCTATAAGCTCACATACGACTCAATTTCATGGAATAACTGTTAAATATATAGTGTGTGTGTATGGTTCGATACTATCCACGATCCATTTTTTATTACACACACATTAATAGGCACTTTCATCCCACAGAAAGGATTCAAACCTTACATTGAAAGACAAAACAGTAAAGCATGAACACATACTTTGCCCCAGTCTCTCTGGCTGGATGAGCTGGCAGATGCCATCTTCGCTTTCTTCTTGCTTTCCTTCAGCTTCTCTCCAGCCAGGACAACTTCGCTCGCATCATTTCGACACTCAGGGCAGTACCTGCACATTAGAGAAAGAGCATAAGAAATATTAATTTAAAAAAATATATATCACGCCTTCAAATCTGACCTATATCCTACTACTCATACAGCCGCAACTTCAGCTTAGCTTATTTCACTTTTTTGAGATGCTGTTCTGAAGCTCCTCACCAGTCCTCATCATGAGGGATGGTTGTGAGAGGTGGGCTGAGACAGTACATGTGGAAGGCCATGTCACACTCATCACACAGCAGCTGCTTGTCCGGGTCCTGTTTCACCCCACACACACGGCAGTTACACCAGCGACAGTTTTTTTTGGGGTCGTCCTTACAGTGTTTACACTCTGGCCCATTGGATCCTGCACACACACACCAAGTTCGCATTCACATATTTAGGACTTCATTTAAATGAACAGTTCATACAATTTAATGCCATTTAAAGTGACCTTTAAGTAATGTTGTATTAAAGGTGACATATTCTACCCCTTTTCCACAAGTTGACAGTTCCCTGAGGTTTTACTGCGACATGCCAAAATACCACATAGATAAAACACCACAGCCCCCTTCTCACCCTGTCTAAACCGACCTGTTCAGAACAGTCAGTTTGAGTGCCTGGTCCTTTAAATGATAACAGACCACTGCTCACTCACATCCCCCCCACCTTCTGCCAGCCAGTTGGGTAGCACTTTCGTCATGAATATTCATTCACAAAAGCAGGTCTCAAGCAATGGAGTGGAGGTACTCAGATAATGGGGCAGCATAAGTCTAATGAACTCCTTGTGACATAGAAAGGGGAGTCAAATCTAAACAACTTGTTGAAGCACGTTTTCTGAAATAGGCAGCCCAAAAGAAACTGACTGGATAGTCTTATTTCAGAGTTTGTGGGTTGGTACACACTCCAGATACCCAAATGTATGGGCACAAGCACCGAAGAAGTGAGTTTTTCATAATATGCCCCCTTTAAGGTGAGTAAAATATTGAAGAATGAGCGACTTACTCTTCAGAGGGCTGTCAGATGCAGCTGTGGGTCCCTCAAAGCTTCCAGCCTCTTCGATTTTGTAGATTTCATTCACAAACAAGATCCGGCAGTCGTTCAGAGAGTCACCAGCATCTCTGTGATGCAACCAGCATCAGTATGCAATCTCAAAACAAATTATCTATATCTCTGCCTCTCTCTCACATGGGCGCACACACACACACACACACACACACACAAGCTCTAGTCTTAGTACCTATATGCACTGCACTGTGTTTCCACTGCAAGGTTAAATCTTTTATGAGCTGACTCATGTCACAGCTCCACCTACCCAAGCAGTATTTTGCCAAACATTTCTCGCTGGGTGCGTGTCTCCCTCTTCCTCTGGATCTGAGCATCATACCAGTAACCACGCTCTTTGGGCTCATCAGGGTTGTAGTTCACCATGACCACCATGCCCTCCTCCAGCTGGTGCCACTGGTAGAGAGTGCGGGCGCGTGGGCGCACGTCCTTCCCCTGGAGCTGGACCACGCCATTCTCCGGGTAACTGCAAGACATGCAAACGCAGTTTATATGTGCTCACTACAACAAGGAGGGTCAGGAAAAGAGACTATAAAACAGCGTAAGAAATAGCTAATCAAAAATTTGTGCTTCAGTGCCAAAAAAAACATTTGCTTCATAAAAGTTATACTTGATATGTCCAGCTGCACTTAATGGGGGGGGACGACGACGACACAGCATAAAGAGGTAACATCTATTAATTCTGCCATATACACCCAGGAAGTTTTCAAATCTTTTAATTCATCCTTTTTTGTCTTGCATGTCAGAATATCATGTGGCACAACTGTCCAACCATGACTATTTTTAAAACTTCATTCTAAATCATTCCAAATTGTTTTATTTGCACCGATTGGTTTCCTAAGCAAAACAATGCATTTCCATGTATTTGTCACAGACAACCATTTTTTTATATTTTTTTTTTACTTTCTGAAGCCCATCCGAAGCCGTGTGTGTGGTGGTGGTGGTGGTGGGGGACGACCCTTCTACTGCCATTTTATTTGTGAATTCTTCAAATCTGTCAGTTAATAATTCACCTTGCCTATATTTTCCATCTTGGTGTGTTAACCACAGTGTGGTGGAAATATACAGGGAATAAACTCACTCTTCGTATTTGATGTGGTAACAGATCTCGTCCTCTCCATCCGTCTCCACGCCTTCACCTTCTGCGGGTTTGGGAGTCTTTGTCACGTTTACAATCTGAGCCTCAAACCAAGCTCCCATATTCAGGTCTCTGGCATCCACAAGTTCATTTATCTACAATAGAGTTAATAAAAAAACACTTAAGAGAATAATCAAAAGCTACTTATATACTTAAAATATTTAAAGAATAATGGGAATATATAGTACAGCAAACAGCACATTTATTACTCCAAACCTGGTACTAAGTAATAAACAGTTCACTGAGTGTAGTGCAAGAGAGATGTAAGCAGCAAACCAGGAAGGGGTTCACAGCACTCTTTACCTTATAGAGGCCAAAGCCCGGGTCGATGAGGTCACTCTGGGCCGAGGTTCCAGCGCTCTGCCCCTCACACTCTCCATGAGTAGAGCTCTTATCCGAATCACTCTGACCCGAACCGCAGCCCGAGTCAGAGTCCGACAGCTCGGCCTCCTTGTCTTTGGGCAAAGAGACTCCAGGAAGTGCCTGTCTCACGAGTAGCTGAACAATGTCATTCAGGCCTACATTGTAATCGAAAATAGTGTGGCCATCTTCCATCTGTAACACAATTGAAGAGTTAAAGATGTTGTTATAAATGCGAGAAGGATAAAAAAAATCAATCATTTATCATGGTTCAGCAAAATAAACTGCAGCTTTTAAAACATTTGGGTTTTTTTTTTGCCGACACCTGTATAAAAAAAAATCAGGTCTGTAAAGACATAAGCTTCATATATTTGCATCTATTACACTGGACACAAAAATTAATTAATACATCTTTTGTAGGAGCATTTACACATGAAATGTAGTGTTCATTAAAAAAAGAAATCCTGAGAGCTCCTGAAGTTGTGTAAATTTACACAAGTAGACTCACTAACAAACATCAATTAATCAAATTGTACAAATGCATTTTTAAATACATCATCAAGTTTAAATCACTTATTTCCAACTACTTGCATAAATTTTATGAAAACCCTGAAACTCAATCAATTCACATTAATGATGTGAAATAAAGAAATCTAAAACATGTCTATAAATGAAGATACAAGACTAGCCAATCAATTAAGACAAAAGAAATAGCATCCTATAAAAGGAGAAACAGTTATTGTGTATCTTAATAGCACAATACATGTACACAAAGGGCTTCAGCTCCATAAATGTCAGCAATGGCATACATCTACAAATTTAAATTTAAAGTACATCATTATCCATATAATCTGTTACAGCGGCACATGTTTATAAATAGCAATGAATCAAGAAATGATTGGGAGGAGGAGGAAGTGATCCATGGACCCAATGTGATCCAGTGCCCAGAACATTTAACTGGCCACAAACACATTTCACATTTTCTGTCATGCTTTAATACATTTCTGTACGTATTTTTATCCAACCTGTTTGCCTCTATAGAAGAGCCTCTGTCTCTCAGGCTCAATGTTGAAAAGCTCCATGATTCGCAACCTCAACTCGTCCACCTTCGTGAGTTTGGACAGGGAGTCGACCCGGTGGGTCTCCTTACCATCCATAGTGCGCACCTGGATCCACATTGCAGCAGCCCTACACCAACACGAGTGAGACACAAAGATGTAAATCCATTGCATTTTACATTAGAAGAGGAATAAAAATGAACAGCTTAATTCTTCACATGAAAATGTGTAATATACAACTGAAACATTTGCTGAACTATACACAATAGCAAGCAAAGTTTCTATCACCATCACCGCTGCACCTCACACCAGTGCCAATCAGACTGAATGTTAAAATTTATGACTTCCGAATCCATTTGCCATAAAAAGTTAAAAGTCTAATTTAAAAGTGGCTTCACTGATCCACAGACACTGTTAGCAAACTGAAGTATCATTCAGACACCAAGTATTGAGGAAGTGTTCACACATTTACGTTTTACTGACTTACAAATACCAATAAAATTTCCTTCTCTATGGGTCAAAAGTTAATGTTTCATCTACCCTGAGTGACTTGCATGCTAATCTTTATAATGTGTGACCCTGAGTAGTGTCCAAGATTATCTGTAAACTTCACTCTGGCTATGGCATCGTACATTACGCACAATTCCATTCAACTACCTGCGATAATGATGCCAGTGGGATTTAGCTCTTGTTTAGTCTCTCTTAAGAGAGTGATGCAGCCCTGCTTTAGTCCTTCAGTCTGTCCAGCTCTCTCACTTCAACTATACACTCTGGTCAAATGGATCAGCTTGCAAATCTTCAACTTTAATGCTAATACCACCATCGATGCCATCGCACTTCTCTCACAGATTGCTTGAACGAGTCAGCATGACAGTCATATAGAAGCTCGGACTTTGCTGAAAAATGCAGAGTACAAAAAGAAGTTCCTTCTCTTTTGTTTTAGGAGCTAAAAAAGGTGTACGAGTCAGGGGTCACTATGTTTTGAATTGTTTACATTTTTTCTCCTATTAAAGCTAGGGTAGGCAACGTTAAAGAAACCAGCAAGAGTAAACTAGATTTGGAAAGCAGCCAACTAAAAAGCTCACCCCTCCCTTCAAAGTCACTCATGAATGTGCACTGCCTGATTAATGTTGTGGGATGAGTCCATGAGAGAGAGAGATCATAATCCAACTACCTCATATCGCATTCACATGCGAGAAAACACCTAACCCAATACAAACATGGCTATTGTTAGAACTCAGCTGCTGAGGAGCTCGCTGGACTTGTGGAAGGCTGTGGTCATGCTCAGTGAGTGTATGGCATAGTGCACACCGGTAGGCAGGTAAGTGTAAACACAGGCAGGTAGGCCATGAAGTGATGGGACGGGCTTTTTACAGCCCTGTGACTGCCACAGATGACTGATATTTTTGCTTTTTATTGTCAGAGCATTTTATTTATTCATCCCTGGTGTGATGTAAAGAGAATTTCAAGAAATAGACAACAAAAATGCTTCTAAAATGAATTGCCTACCCTAAATTTAATACCTGCAAAAACAATAATAATGTCCCCCTACGACATCAGAGTGACACACCGGCAAACATCCCACAGGATTAATAAAAATAGCACAAGAATCACTAAACACATGACAGAGATAGATATAATATAATATAATATATAATATAATATAATATAATAATAGACATTTAATGTGTGTTTCAGGGAGGAATTTTTCGTTTTTAAGTGTAAATGTAGTTCTGCTGATGAACTGCATCCGCTAATGTGCGGGCGGAAATGCGCTCAGACGCCCCCTGCTGTTCAGCTGGTGTATGACGGATATAAACACTCCCGGCTTGGCACAACCTCCAGTACTGAAGCCTGTGAGTGGAGTGCAGGTTATTTGTAATAGTAAAAATAAATATATACACACTGTATATACATCCTTTGGAAATGGATGATAAACATTGTAATTTATATGAATCAAGGTTATGAAGCGCTCAACGAAATGCTTTTTCTCATCTATACACAAGTTGGCTTAAAGTCGCCTTTGTTGTTTGTCATTGTTCAACCATAACGCTTTAGCTATGCGGAAATGAGCTATAGTCTAATAAACGTTCTGGTTAAAAAAGTTGGATTTTTGGTTAAAATAGGCTACAACACTGGCACAAACACAAAGCTGGTTTATTACCCAAAGCTGCAGGACTGGCATTAGCCGAGCTAACCTACAGTATACATTTAACACCACTCACTAAAGCTGAATGTTTACAATTAAGCATCAATTAAGATTAAAAGCAATCCGTTAACTGTTGTTTTAAAATCACTACTGCAGTAGCTAAACGGATCCTCTGACTCGAGCTCAATTTGCCGGAGTTTTAAGTTTCGTTCAATAAAAGAACAAAATGTGAGGCTTGTGAAAGAAACTCAACTCAATTCAGTGAAATTTAACTACAGAACCAAGCGGTTTCATTTAACTTCAGCTTAAAAGTACCATTTCACTGTAAAGTACATTTGTACGAATAAAGCCGGCACAGAAAGTTACAGCGCGAAGCGTCTGACTAAAAAATCCGCCAAATAAGAAGCGCTCAGTTACCTCTGTGTTTATATCCTCTCGGAAACACAAAAAAACCAGCAACCGGTTATAATTCAGTAAACACGCGTCAAACTGAACTAGAAACTCTTTTTAACGCTTAAATCTGCACTAGAGATCGAAAACCTCGCACAGCGCTCAATTACAAAAAACTGTTCAACAGCGTGTTTGCCCCTCCTGCGGCAGGCGACATCGCGTTTCTATTGGTTCCTGTGGATTGAAATTCATTCGTGGATTGGCTTACACACCCGTCAATCACTTGTCTGGCCGGAGCTTTCGGCTCAGCGCGCGAAATCGAGCTCTCGCGGCAGCACGTGCCTACGTTAGGTTATGTATCGCGAGATTATGATAATGTAACGACTTTCTAGGGACACAAACATCGTTATGGTCTTTAAAAACACTTTTAATGTGTGCAGTGCCACAGAAAACCAAAGAGTTGGACATTCTTTTTAAAGAAATTATTTAAGGAAAAGCCGGAAGCTAAATTTGAACTCGAAAAGCCACCATTAAAAGCCTGTAATACTGACAAACGCTTCCGCCAGAACACCCCCTCCCCCCAACCGGCTTCCGCCAAACCCCGCCCCCTGCGCTCCGATTGGCCTGTAGGTCATGGTCATCAGAGCCATGGGCTCATGGCTTCAAGGGTCAAATTGAGGCACTGCGTCTGAGTTTGGTCTCCTGGCCTCTTGGTCTGCTTGCTGTTTGTTTTGATTGGCAAGAGAATGTCTCATTCTCATTATCCGTAACCGCTTATCCCGAGCAGGGAGTTTAGCAGGGAGCTGGAGCCTATCCCAGCTGACTATGGGCGAAAGGCGGGGTACACCCTGGACAAGTCGCCAGGTCATTGCAGGGCT
>JAODTV010000007.1:27749223-27760264 GCA_025399955.1 Galeichthys feliceps
TAGAATAAGACAGATAAAATACAAGAATAAAAGTTACAGTGCAGAGCGAGGAATTAATCAAAAGCCTCAAATTTGATGTAATAAAAGGCAGCGGCAAAGAAGAAAGTATTCAGCCTTGATTTAAAATAACTGAAAGATGCAGAAGACACAAAGTACTTTGTATTTATTAATGTGGGAAATATGCTCAGTATAATATGTATTTATCACAAAAATACACGCATGTATTGATTATTTTGAAAACCCACCAGCCGACTGATCTGGCACGTTTTAATTGTGCGACAGTAATGACGTAAACAACGGCGTGGCGGAGTAATGTCCGAAAGTGTTTTTTCATTTTACCAGTGAGCTCACTATATCATCCTCTATATAGAATTCCCTATATAGTGAGTAGGGAGTAGTGAATGAGTGAGTGATTTCGGACACAGCCATTGTCATTCTGATAAATCAAATTGCAGGCGTTGTTTTCTCGTGCCTCAGGATTCCCTGGTATAAAAGGGAAAAAATCTGTTCAAAAAGAATAGGAATAATGGATTAACATTAACTCTACATTCTCACTTAATCGCTCTGTCGCTTCTGTTTTAGTCCCAGACGGCTGTAGGAGGTTTAAAGGATGTGGCTCTGAGGGACGAAGAGTACATAACTGGTGACTCCACAGGTGAGCTGACTTCACTGCTGACTACTGCACATCCTGATCATGCTGAGTGACAGGAGTTTCTGAGTCAGTAAGGGTGGAGCCTTCTTTAAATGTGATCTGTTAAACATAAACCTGTACTGCATTCAATTGAAGCTTGTAACTGAATTTCTGACTTCTGACTAGGAAGCACCCCCTCAATTTGTAATTCCTATATGGAAAGTTGGGAAGGTGTCAGCCCTGAGTTCAGTGTATGATGTCATGTCAGCATGGCCACTCACACTGTCATCAGTAAATAAAATATCACTTCACTACAATAAATGAGTTTATAGTAGTGCTTACTCTAGGTTAATCGACATAGACGTGTTAGATGGTTAAATCTATAACTTTGACCATACAGTTTGCAGTTTTGAGAAAGTAAATATCATAAACCTATAATCACCAACATTAGTTGGGTAGCTTCTTAGCAAAAGGAGATGCCCCCCTCCCCCCTACATTATAGGTTGAACACACCAGGCTAAGAAATTACGTAATTCCAAGTTCAGATACTTTCCAATTCCAATACTTTCCCACAAGTATTGATCATTCAACTTAATTATGTTGCTTCGTGTAAATTACTGTTAATTAAACAGTATAATTAATAAATACTAGCTGAACTTAATTGCACAAATGCATATAATTGCCAGGGACGTCAAGTAATGAACAGAAAAGAAAGATGAGTGATGTAATGTTATTTGATGTTTGTTTGATTTATGATCCCTTGTTGACCCAGAGGTGCCTGTCACATGGCAAAATCTGGATCTTGAACTGCTCTGCAATATGGCTTTAAATTTTATCTCTTCTGACAGTATGATTATATCTGTGATGGAGAGCCACTTTGATCCTTGGAGTCATAGTTTGTGACAGATGTGATTGCAGAGAGCCCGAGATGCACATTTACATTTATTCTTTCAGCAGACACGTTTTAATACAAATTGTAATTACACACATGAAACTGAAATCAGTCCAGTCATATAGATGTGCTGTTGAGCATTTAAAGTGTCTCACTCAAGCACCCAAAAATGGCTCTGTGGTCTTCTGGTCACTAGTGCAGACTTCTGGTCACTCGTGTAGAACCTTAACAGCTAAGATACCATTGCCTGCTGAGTTTGTTCATGTTTTTGTTTCCTTCAGTGACTCACAAAGATGGAAAATTCCGGGCTGAACTCTCCAAACTGACCATCATTGGTAGGACACGTCATGATGAGCTCTGATTGGTTGAACTCTGAGACGCTTACCCTTTAGAAAAAGGGGAATAAATGGATGGATGTGGCGCTAGTCCGTTAAGCTCTGTTACTTAACTGTTTCCTGACATCACTGAGTAACGGAGATTTAGCCAGAAGAAGAGATGAAAGATGTTTTTTTGGGTTTTTTTTCCCCTCCTGTTGTTGGATTCCTCCACTTTCAAAAACGAGCATTACTGTCATCTGCCTGTGCCTGAAGGGGATGAAAAACCAAGAGGGTCTACTTTTCTACCACACTTTGACAGAAATATATATTTTCAGTTTCTATCATGATCTGGTAGTAGTGTAAACAGATTTTAATAAATAAATTAATCTATCATGGATTGTGACATCATGGTCAAAATGTTCATGTTCATGTTGCTGTTGTGTTTAGCACATTACAAGATGCATTTTTTTTATTTTTTTTTGGACAGATGTTTTGCTAATTTTTTTTAACCATACTTGAGCACCGCAACTTTAAGAAACCATAAATATATTTAAGCAAAATTTAAATTTTCAGCAAAAACCCTTATATTTTCTTATTTACTTTTTAATCTTGCCTAGGCTGTCCTCCTGCAAAGATCATGTTGTGTAAGAAGCCAGTGTAATAAACGTGGTGGTAAAAACCATCTGCCTAAAGATGTCTAAAACCTTGGTAGCTACAGTACGTGTGAATTCCTCACACAATGAATTTCACGCTTTTATGAAGTTGTTGGATATCTATGTGTCCTACTATAATAGATGTAAGCCTAATTCAGTCTGTAATTGGATACAGTCTGTCAAAATGTCAGTGATGGTCCTATGCTGCAGTCAGAATGACATCTTTTAAATGCAATTTTGGAGTTAACTAGACATTAAAGATGAACAAAACCCCAAAATAAACTCCTTTATACTGATAGATAACATCTGTACAAAATATGTTTGCGTGTTCACTTGTTCATATTTGTACCAGTATACAGTGTCCAGGTTTTATTTTAAAAGAAAAACAATGTCCCTGGGTGCTGATATCTCGCTCTCTCTCTCCAAGGTTCAAATATTGCGCTGAGTACAAATTACACAAGAGAAGCCGAGATTGTGACATGCTACATGATTTACTGAAGCTAGTGAATCTCGTGGATACATCGCTTCTAAATTGTTGTAAACAACCCTGAAAATGCCTGAGTGTCAAGCGTTTGCCTGTAAAAATAAGCCTGATCACCAAAGCAGTGAACGAACACACACTCATACCCAGCCAGGAGGCTGTGTGCTGCCTATAAACACCATCACTGGCTATTCAGTATTTTCTGTTGTTTGTGCTTATTTTTGTTCTTATTTTTGTTTTTTTACATTTTCCAATTTTTTTTAAATGAAAACTTTCCTTGTATTTTATGACATGTTTTTGTTTGTTTTTTATTCACTGAGGAAAGTGATCTTTTGAGACAGCAAGAATCGCATTGTTGGACAATAGGATTGTTTACTTGTATCTGTGTCAGTACTGCATAGGTGTTATCTAGCTGAGTGAGATTTCACTCATAAAAGCGAAATCTGTTAATTCGTGTATTTTGTTGCCAGTAAAAATCACATGGTTACAGAAAATTTCTCATTTAGATTTTTAGAATTAGAAGCCTTTATTTGTCACCTATACATTATAGCACAGTGAAGTTCTTTCTCTGCTTCAGCAGGGTTGAATGCAGTGAAAATGCACACAGAGAGAGAGCGCAGTGGCATCCAGGGATTTTTTTTTTTTTAGAATTAGAAGCCTTTATTTGATGCCTCTGTGTTACTAAGGTAAACGGCATACTAGTGAACTGGTTACATCACAGGCGGATATCTGGTTTCAGTGCAAATGGTTGCGTCCAGATAAGCCTACTTTTAGCAGTATCATAACCTTTAAAACATTTGGATACATTGTTATAAAGTTAAAATTTTTTAATTTAAACATGCGGAGAGCACATCAGGGTACTTGCTGTGATCTGCAAATGGAGTTTATTTTTGGGTTTTGTTTGACTGTAAGGGACCTTGAGCCCACTGTTGTTACTGTGGTTCAGGTATTCGCAGGGGACCTCCTTGTGGACTGTGACTTAACTGGAGTGGAGGGGATGCTAAGGACCCCTAGAGGTTCAAGAGACGGCCCTAATTTAACTTTAACCACATAAAATGAACATTTACCTATCTGAAATTTCTATTTGCCAATAATGATTGTATGATAGGTGTGCTACTTTTTAAAGTGAGTTAACTGGTTTCAGCGTGTAACACTGCTCTATATGAAATTTAAGCAGAAAATCTGTAAAAAATGTTTACGTAGACACATTAAGCAGAAGATACTCCAATAATAAATATATCACAGTCCTATTGAATTCTGGAATCTGATTCGTTAGAAGGATTTTATTCATTTTCCAACAGCCACTCTGAAAGTAGCGCTATCTGTAATTCAAACAATAGGAAGGAGTTTCAGTATCAGTCCTTTGTAACAGGCCGTAAGTCTTCGACCACAGGAACGACTCCAGAACAAACTGATTTGCAGTTTCTGGGTAATGTGATTTTTTTTTAAATTTTTATTTTTTATTTTTTTTATTTTTGTCCCATTAACATCAAGAGAGAAAGTAAAAAAGAGAGGCTGGTCAGGGAACATCTGCTTATTTGTAACTTCTCTCATGGACATTCCACATTAAATATAACTGTAAATGGGTGAAAGGCACTACATTTACTTCTGTAATAAATACATTTTGAAAATTGCAACGGTAAGAGGAACACTTTGGAACTTGCTATTATTGGAAAATAATCCACTTTAGGGTGGCAACACACCACCCAGTCCTGAATAATTTCCTGTAGCAGTACACCCAGTACCCCAAGCGTTTTATTTCTTACAAAGCTCACAATGTTTTGGATGGAAAACTAATTGTGATAACTATAACAGCTGTTATAGTTCTTTCAATTCTAAAACACGTCATCACTTCAAGCCTAACTCTACCTTTAAAATGCCTTCACGCTTGCTGATAACAGAAGCTCATTCTTAATGCAAACAGTGCTCACATACAACTGTTATTTTGTTTGTGGTTTCATTTATCTGGTTCAGTATGAGGTTTTTCTACTCGCGTCAGCAAAAAGTTTGTGCATATAACTGTGTTCTGTGCAATAGCACATCCATTATTCTTCTCCCCCTGTGGTTTTGAGCCAAAGCTCTGCCATCTTGGTGTTCCTCCAGGTGTTCACATTAATCAATTAATCTTAAGAAGCAAAGTTTCAGCCTCAAATATCCAGCTGGGCTCCCAATGCTTGACTGAAGAGGTCTGCTTTCAGATGACTGAGTGATTTGTAATGAAGCTATTATATAATTCAGAGAGTTGTTCACTGAAATCATAAAACGTCCTCTGAACATATCTTTTACTCCTATATCTTGAAATGCTTAGCAATAAATGCTATTCCACACCAGAAGATTCTAGCAGTAATTTCATATGCACATACCTTTTGATTTCCTGTCAAAAATTGGAAAAACATATCTGACAGGGATGAGTATCTATGCTTCCAATACTATAAAATAAACAAGGCTGAATGTATGGTCTGAGATAAGAAGATAGATTTAGTGAATTCAGCGATTTAATATGGTATGAGGCCTTCAATATTGTGCAATATTGATCTTAATCTAAACAGTATATTACTTTTGTGGTGTGGGAGGCCACGCCTTCTCCACTGGAAATGTCATCCAGAGAGACCATGTTTCCTGTGAGAGAGTACGAAAGTGAGAAAAACGCACAGTACCATGGGAAATTTATGATTCTCGGTAACATTAAAAGGCAGCATAGTGATGCACTGCTACCTCACGGCTCCAGAGGCCCTGGTTCATTCCTAAGCTCGGGTCCTTGTCTGTATGTAGTTCTCCCCGAGTCTGTGTAGCTTTCTTTATGGTTCTCTGGTTTCCTCCCACCTCCCAAAAACTGCTGGTAGGTGGATTGGTTACCCTAAATTGCCCTTACATGTAAATGTGTGTGTGCATGGTGCCCTGTAATAGGCTGTCATCCCATTCAGGTTGTATTCCTATTTCACACCCAGTGTACCTGGGACAGACTCTGGATACACTATGACCCTGCCCAGGATAAAGTGGTGACTAAACATGCATGAATATATGAGTAATACAAAAGTGATGTGGCAAATTTTCCCAATACAAAGACCCCTTTAATGATTCAGTCATATCATAAAAATTGAGATGGGTTCACCTCTAATCTGTAAACATGTACAACAATGCTAACTATACTACAAGATCTCATACTATCAAAACTAATCTTCTGTCAAAACTTTAAAAAAGCTTTTACAGATGGCAGATTGTTAAAAAAAAAAAAAAAAAAAAAAAAAAAAGCAGTGACTGATTCTCTAATTACATGCTTCTCAAAATGTCTCTTTAGACTGGCACTAATCTACAGGTGCCTTCTGACTTTTTTTTTTTATCACATGTGGGTCTTAAACAGCACAGCTGAACACGCATATGCAGACACACCATGGTGCATACTTAGCATGCACTCAAAGTGACTTGTGTTTGAATAGTGAGGCGCTGAATCAGTTGACTGCATGCAGCGATACTCTGACCATACTTACTTAATGCTGCCAGTCTCCTTGGATACTGGATTCTGCAAACTGTAATCTTCCCCTAGCTGCCCTCAAGTAGCTGCCCCATTACACAGTAGTGGACAGCAGTCTTCGTCTGCCTTCATAAGGGGGAATTTTCCCTTTATTTGCCCTCCAGGTTCTGCTGTTAAGGGGGTAAGGAGGAGGCTTCTGGCTTCTAGTCAGTGCATTGGCCTCTGATTTAGGCCCCTTAATTTGGGATGCTGTTGTTCCATGATTGAATTTCAACCCTGAATTCTTTATAGATGAAAGTGCAGTTTGGTATGCTGGTGGTGCAACATTAGGGGGGCTTTCACCCGGTGTCTGGTCTTTGCTACATGCTTCAAACCTTCTTGCACCCCTTGGTAAGCTTGACACAACAAGACCTGGGTTGTTTGGGTACCCAGAATTGTGGATGCTGGTGTGAACATATTTTGCCTTCTCTGATGCAGAAACTCTTTCACTAGGGCTGCAATGTCCAGAAGCTTCTCTGCTGTCCTCCTCTCCCAGGTCAATGCTGGAGGTCAGCTGGTCAATCTGCTGAACCACCTGAGTATCAGAGGAAGACATCACCAACCATCCAACCCATGTTTGCAAAAGCCAGAGTTCCCTGAATACTTTCCTAGTTTTATGCCAAACCAATCAGTGCCACATGGATGAAGATAACATGCAAGGACACCAATGGGATGCTTTTGTGTAAATGAGATTAGGCTGCAGCAGCACGAAACTAAAAATAGGCAGTCGCCCTGCCTTCCAGCTGCCCCATTCTATTCGCTCCAGCTGACAATGGATGATAAAAAGGTGCAGCACAGCATCCTTTACAAGCACTGCATTCACCTCAGAAACGGAGCAGGTAGTTCAATTTTTTTTGTATTACTCCCTGTGTTTTCTCTCAATTATAGCACCCAGGAAAGTTTTTTTTTTGTTAGTACTTTAATTTTGGATTTTACAATGCAGTTAGAGGAGTAACTGCTACTTGATTGACAACCCCCATATCATGAATAGACACAATTCTACTGTGAGGCACATCTCTGTTCTAATCATTATCAAAAACATATATGAGCACATCTGCAAATTTTACAAAGCCAGAGATTTTACCTCCTTCATTTCCAAATGCACTTCCTTCAAACCATGGAGAACTTCCTCAAGATTCATAACCACTTTACGGATCTGGTCCTGGACAACCCTCTGAGTTTTCTTTGATTTGAAGATGTAAGCGTCTCCACTCAGGGACTGCCCCTTGTTGTCTAACACATTTTCTAAATCCCCTTTATGAGACCTCTTATTGTGGTTGATGGTGATATTTTGGGAAACTTCTGTAGAGAAGAAAACTTCATGCATGGACCTGTACCCATCACTGTCTTCTGCTACATGTCCCATTGAGTCATGGAAATTCTGTCTTGCACTATCCACACTATAGTGTTCTGGATTGCTACTGCAGCTGGTTTTAGGTGTCTCACATTTGTCAAACGTGTGTTCGTTCTCCTCAGTTTGCCCAGGCGCCTGCGACTCTCTGACAGAGCCGGATTGTTGTGCCACCACGCAAACAGACACTCCACAGTTTCTTTGACCTATGAACTGCGTCGGCAAATCCAGAGCACATTTCCTCAAAGGGAGGGGTGTCTGAGTTTGGTGGAGGTTTTCCACAAAGCTGCATTCTCTTGAGCGATCCCTCACAGAGGCGCTGTTGTGTTGTAATCCCTGCCCCTCACACTTACGCCACCTCATACTGCTCGGCTCAGTTTGACAGCTCTTGCCAGTCCTAAAGAGCTTCGAATGCCACTTCAGAGTGGTAAGAGAGACCCTAGAATGGTTACTGTATCCATTATGGATGGTCTGCTTAGATCCATGACAACCCATCTTGTATTCTTCAGGTTCAAAACTAAACAAAGATCCCTTCTCAGTCTTTGCTGAGTGTCCCATCTTGGTCTTCTTCTGTAGGAGCCAGAAGTGATGTGGGATGGTATGTTGCCCAAGCCCTCTGGTATCAGTAAACATAACGGAGGCAGGAGAGAGGCTTCACATAGAGACTCTCTGGAACTGATTTGTCCTTCCCTCATGCACCGTCTCCCACCACTCCTGGTTGGATGGTATTGTCATGCAAGTTCTATCCCTCCTGAAGCCTGAAACTTTTTCATCAGCATGTTCCTTGGCTCACCCCCCCCACCCTCTCCCTCTGTTTCCCGTCAGTGCCTGTTTCTGATATTATCCCCACGTTGTTCTCTGCTGCTGGACTGTTGACAGCCTCCCTCCCTCCTCCTGAACAAGCACATGCTGCCTTTGGTTGTATTCCATTGCCCCTGCATTTGGCTGAAAGCCTCCATATTCCGCTGCTTCCTCCACTCTTCCTGCCTTCCAGGTTCAGTGGCTGTTGCATGTTTCCTGTCTCTCCATCGCTTGCTCTCCCCTCCCTGTTCTCATTCTCTCTCTCTCTCTCTCTCTCTCTCTCACTTCCCCTCACGCATTGCACTCACTCCCTTTCTGGCGCTTTCTTCCTCCCACTCCTTCTCCTGGCTCTTCCCCTTTCTCTCTCGCTCTCTCTCCCTCACTTACTCACTGGTAGGAACTAGTCGACTTCAATCATGTTTTTTTTTTTTTTGTAAATCCACCATCAGCACAGTATCTGCGTGTCTCAGGTCTTTTCTCTGATCTGATTGCGTCTGTCCCTTGCTTCATATGCCACAAGTATAGCTAGGATTTGAGAGGGGACTGCCTCTGGGAGGGAGGATCTCGCTTCCTTGCTTTCTTTCTCTAAGGCTTAGAACATGCACAGCTTCTCCACAAGGAATCAAAAGAACTATTAAAAAATTAACATCTACATCTAGCCAAACTGGATCTTTCCATATTTCCCCCCCACATTTGACTACATTTTCCTTGAAACTTTAAGAAAAATCAGCTGTTTTATCGCAATAGACTTTTATAGGCTAAGAACCATTTCTCATTTTCTTAATCACAAAGCAGGGTATTCATTAAGCCTCTTGACATTTCATTCATGGTCTAGTGCTAATTACGCTGAAGTAAAAACCAGAGGAGAAAAAGTCAAGTACAAATCTCAATTGCTTTATAACATTCAGTAAAAAAAAAAAGAAAAGAAAAGAAAGCAACATGGAACACGTACTGTGATACACTTTCCCATGCAAATATGACAGTTTGAGGTACAACAATTGAAAACTAAAATAGATCTTCTCCATAAGCATTGCTGATTTGCTCCTTTGAGGAAGCTCTCAAAAGCACATGTTCTTCAGTCATGCTAACCTCTCACAGCGACGGGGTCAGAGGGCCCATCTTGGGATTCGAGTAATGAAGCTCTGCTTTCTGTAAACAGTCAGCCTTCAAACTCGTCACCCACTTGCTGCATGTGAGAGCCAGAAATAGCTGGAAAGCTTCACACTGCACTTGATCACAAATTTGGTTTGGACGAATGTGTGCTGTTACATGCTCAGCTGCAAAAGGAAATATTTCTAACAACCTGACACATACAATCCCTTCTGCGGCTACATTCCCAGATTATAGAATAAGCTAACAGGTTTTGGCAACAATTAATTGATTGGACAGTCATTTTTATAACATAAAACACAAATTTATTTATTGCTCATCTCATATTAGTCCCCCTTACACTTTTTAAGTAGTCATTTTAATGGGACTTCTGTGTGGTTTTCTTTTTTGAACCATGATTCTGAATGTCTGGTATTTATCTGCATGGTTTGTGTGTGTGAGAGAAATGATAAAATTGACTTTGGGTGGAAAATATTTCAGTTCTGATAAACAGGGTTGCATAAGCCTGGGTCGGTTGGAAAGCTGTATCCTCTGTTTACAGGAGGTTGGGTAACTAGACTTTCTGCCCGTCATTGTAGCGTCAGGATAATGGTAAGGTAAAAGAAAACAGCATGCGTTTTACAAGTGATGGTTGAACAAAGACAGCATGCCTTCAACTGCACCTTTCCTTGGAACTTGGCCTACAAACTGTTATACAAAAGTAGCATATTGCAGTTATATTGTTATACCTTGTGATAATAGATAGAGATTTAAAATGATGGAAATTGTGTTGCCTCACAATTTACAATTTGGGAGACTAATTGTTTTATTGGATCATCTAAATGCCACAATTTATCAAAACAGCCACGGAAAACTTATCAGGAACCTCTAAAGGCCAGGAATTAGTCAGAGAGCTCACAGAATATGATTAAACATGCAATTATTGTCCATTTTATTAGGAACACCTGTACACCTGCACATTCTTGCAATTATCAAATCAGCTAATCATGTGGCAGCAGCTCAGTGCTTAAAATCTTGCAAATGCAGATCAAGAGCTTCAGTTAATGTTCACATCAAACATCAGGATGGGGAAAAAATGTGATGTCACGGAGTTTGACTTTGGCACAGCTGTTGGTTCTTTGAAATCAACCCAAGACTTTTTAAAGCAAAGTGGAATGTTCATTTTGAATTTGATGTGAGCAACACGTTTCAAAAAAGTTGGGTGAGAAGGTGGTGGCGTTTCTGGATATTGTTTATATCTGGTTTTAACTTGCATTTGTGGATGCAGTAATGAAGTGTTTTCACAGATGATGGT
>JAODTV010000007.1:27838383-27848703 GCA_025399955.1 Galeichthys feliceps
ACACACATACAGAGGCATCCATGCAGCAAGGAATAATGTTTAGATTATCATAATCCTAAACAAAATGTTCCAATTAAAAGTCTAGCATTTCCTAGCTCACCTCATTCCCCATAAAAAGCAGCAAGGCATTTTCTTGTCGACTTAGAACAAAGAACTTGACGGATCTACTGCTGGCCAGAACAATCTTGCCATAGCCTGTACCGTCAAAGTATTTCCTCACCTCTCGGGTCTCACCTCTAAATGAGAAGAGAAAAACAATATTATTGAACATTAGAATTTGAAACATTTAAGTCAGAGTGAAGCGGCAGGAATATTTCCAGTTACCTTAGACATTGGTCTGTATTTTTAATGTTGACAGCACGCTGGAAGTTGTATAGGCTAAGAATGTGTTCATTTAATGTGTTAAACTCAATGCATCCCTTAAATTTGGGATACTGGAGCTCAAGTGGTGGCTGATATTAGAAACAAATAAGAAAAAAAAATCAGGAAAGGATGAAAGTATAAATATATTTGTGCTGCTTATCAATTAATCAAATTTCTTAATCAAATATCAGATGAAATGGACTTACAGTGAAGTCATCTGGATAGCCTCCCACATAGAAAACAACCTCATCGCTGCCCAGATCCAGCAAGCTTACAGTTGTATTAGGTTGATTTGTGATTTTTGGCAGCTTCTTGGGTTCAATTGAGCTATAATGCTTGGTATAGATGACTTCTGCATCTTGGTAAATTCTAGTTAGGGCATACGACCACAAAAGAACACAAGGCACTGAACAAATACACTGTAAATGGTAATTGGAAGGGACATTATCCAAATATTCCCAGATTGCGCAGTTGAATTGATTTTACCTACGGAAGTTCACTCTGTCCATAAATGAGCTTTTAATGCTGGATCGGGTAATTTTTTCAGTCTTTATTTTGTAAGTTATGCCCCCCAGTTTGTACACACAATATAGGACACCATCCATAACCACCATTCCAATAAAGTCTCTTTTCATCTGGATGGGATCAGATTACAAACAATAGCAAATTTTATTCTTGTCAGTCAAGAGTCAGCAAAATGAAATCTTATAAACAGCAAGGAACACAATACAACAATACAACAAGCTGAGATATCACATGTGACGTGTTAGTTAATCAGTATCCTTTTTTGTGTTTAACGCTTCTTGAGATGTTGAGTTAAAATCCGGTAAAATGAGGAAAGAAATCATGTTAAATCATTGTCCAGGCACAATGCAAATGTCATGAGCAAACTGTAAACTTATTGATTGTTTCAGAAGAACTAGAGTTGGATGAGGAGATTTAAAATTGAATCCCCTGAGTTAGCTAGCTAGCTACAAAAAGGCAAATTTAACTAACAAATCCCAGATAATATTAATGTTAACTATCAACATCAACAACGAAAAGTTATGTAGCAGCATTATCTACACTACTCTGGAATAAAGCAGGGTCGTTTTTATTCTTGATAGTCATTTTTACAGTAGAGTTACTGAGTAGTAGACTTACTATTAACACCACAAAGTTGATTATTTTCCTATAACAGCACATGCAGAAGTGTTCTTTATTCCTCAAATACCATGGCAGTTTGCCAACAATTAGTTTTAAAAATATATATATATATTTAAAAGCCATTTAATAGTTTTTATCTATTTTGTAGTTAATTGTGTGGAATGTCCATGAAACAAATTAGCTCCTATCACTTACACATTATAGGAGCTATAAACATTAGCCTTTCTTTTTCTCTCTCTCTCATGAAGTTAATTAAAAAAAACAAAAACAAAAAACAACCGACCCCAACTTGTCATGTTACTCAGAAACCAGAAATCTTAAACTTTCCTGTGATGGAAAAAATATCAAATGTTACAAAGCTCTGACACTAGAGGTCATAAACTTATAATTAGACTTATATTATGTGGAGTGTCTGCCATATTGGGCTGTACAAGTTGTTACTATAGAAGCAATGACATATCAGAATGAGCGCATTAATATGTGTGATTAGCCTTGCAGCTAGAACTACTGTCAGAGCTGTTGTTACAGAAAATTAATCAACAGTGACATGGTATAAAAAATTATAATGCACAAGTTGTCTTAAAAGTCCTTAACTAGAAACAAAAATTTCTTAAAGCAAGTTTTGTTTTGATTGTGTACAGTTATATACACTTGATATTTCATATCTGCATTAAATGAAAAAGAGCCATATTACATTCTTGTTTCCCAGGTAAAGGACAAACAGATTTTCTTCCTCTCCGCTCTGGCGTCGACTGCGTCTGCCTTCCTCACCAGGGGGCTCTATTTTGGGCTGACGGAGCATCAGGTCCATGGCAGTGAAGGCTTGGAGATCAACCAGGTTTTTAGGAGGACGCAGCTCTATGTGGCTTTCACCAGAGAATAAGATGGGTCCCCTAATCTGAAGACACAGAAAAAAAAAATTGAGTCAGGAGATCATGAGTTTTAATCTCCACAATGCCTCAGTCATTTATTTTTTTGGTAATGACAGAGTAAATAATCCACCTCTTTCATATTCATTACACTGCCAACTATATTTCACATGTGCTTTCTCAATCACCACTGATGACATGTTACAGATGTGTCAGAGTAAAAAATATCAGCACAAATGGCGAGCAAATCTAAGGGGCATGTCACTCTGTGTAATCACTTGTCTGTCACTGATAGGCTGCATGAATCGACAGTCTGGGTTAGAAAGAAATCAGACCCAGCCTCGGTTCATCATTGTAGTTCTTTGTATTTCTCTTATAACTGTTCGTGGTGCTGTCACTCTTGGCTCTACAAAAGTCCAAAATAATCTGCCATTTGCCTAAAATTAAACTTTATATTGATGCCTTTTAGAAAAATATGTTACCGCATATAATGTCAGTACTTACTGTGTTGGCGAGTTCTCTGGTTCTCTTGATCATGTATTTGATTCTCATAATGCTATCAGACATGTTGGCTCTGCTGGGGAGCCGGCTGCTCTGATTCTCCATTTCAGCCAGAGTATCAGTCAGGTTGGGGAAGAATTTGTTCAGTTCCTCCACTGACAAGAAACACAAAGTTTACCCAAAAATGCACCCCTTAGCAGAATTTTCTCAGTTTTCTTTACCAGAGGAATGACTGCATGGGTGGCACAGAATAACAGGGTAACTGCACTGACACCCCAGTTGAAAAGCTCTGAAAAATCTTTTATGCCTATGTGATTTACTGTATGTACAGTACCAGTCAAAATATTTGGACACACTTACTCATTTATAGTAATGAGTGTGTCCAAACTTTTGATTGGTACTGTGGTCTTAATTAATTGTATCTAGCTCATGGTGAATTAAATAATCACTGTAGCATTGTTATTTTGACCGTCACTTGATTATTAGAAACCACAATGCGAGTATGAAGCCAAAACCACAAAGTCAGTCCATTGCCAAGGAACAAATAATGTTCTGAATATGCAACTTTGTCTAAGACAGTATAATTAGATGCACACCTCTTAGCAATTTTAATACAATACAATAATATTACAATAAGCTATTCTTTATATATTGCATATCTCACCCCCCCCCCCCCCCTTTTTTTTTTAAATATCTTTCGAGTCTCACATGATTTGTTGATGCCGTTGAGTATGTTGTCCATGTTTGATTCAGTGCTGGGTATTTTGATCTTGTCCAACTCTTCACTAATGTTCCTTAAATGTACTGTATCATTGTTGACTGATTGGTTGGCAGCCTGGACAGCATCCTTAGCTTGTTTCAGAAGGGCACCAATGTGATCTGATTCAAAAAGTGAATTCAAAATCTTGTTGAACCAACATCATATGTTTTGTAGTAGGTAAAAGGTTAAAGTAAAATGAAAATGTTTCTTCTGGCCAGACATCTCACCTCGGTTGATTATGTTCAGCTCATTCTCGAGAGTTTGGATATCTTTTTGCATATCCCCCTTTTTTTCCTTTGCCTTGTCAAGGCGCTCTTTAATGGTATCATACTTTTCTGTAACCACTGAAGGCCAATATGGAAAACATTAGGTAGAGATTTTAAAAACATAGACTAACATGTATTAGGTTAGCTTTGTGCTGATGAGTTATCAGAGAAGAGAATATTAAACTGAGGGTTGAATATTGCAGGTAAAAGGTAAGGAAGAAAACATGATGGGATGTGCTGTTATAGGAAAATAATCAATGCCAAAGCTGATAATTTTCCAAAAAGAACTCGACCTAAAATGTTTTATTCATCTTATACCAGTGCAATTTATGATTACAATTTTTTAATGTATTAATGAATGACACATTTTAAAAACTGCATTTATAGTTACATTTAATCGGTTTATTAAGTTTTTGGTATATAGCATATACTACATATTTAACTTGCATTACAAATGCTATGTGTACATTTAATATAAACCTGTGGTTTGCCTTTGTTATAGAAAATTAATCAACACCTTCTGACCAATCCGATTTGAGATATCAACAGTGCTGTGGTATAAAAAGTATTATGTTCACCATTAGCATCATGCAACAATAAAGGCCATCAATGACAAATTAAACAAGAAGACCTTTTAGGTTATTTTCTGCTTCCTTAGCTTTGTCATCTAGATTGTCTGCAGAATTTTTTAGTTCTTCTGCCTTTTTGGTCAGGTCTTGTGCTTTCACATCCTATCCAAAGAATAAAGACAATCAAATAAAAGGTTTTTCCACATACTGTATAAATAATCTGATAATGTAATTATACTGATAGAAATTGTTTTGCACAGGAAAACTCACCGCTAAGGCAAGATCTGCATCTTTGGTGGCTTTATTAGCTTCTGCCTCGGCTTCTTTGATAGCATTAATAATGTCTCCAAAAGCATTTATCATATCTGTTGCTTTATGGACAGCTGAAGTGTTGGTGAAATTTAGAAGTGACCTATAACAAAATGTCTGGATAATACTAATGTTTCTGTAACAACATGTATAAAACGCCCAAGACTCACACAAGTGAACTTACATTTGAAAATGCATTGCAAGATCCATGAGGTCCTGTGCATGTTCCTCTGCCTTTCTGACAATAACATCCATGGCTGTGGCTTTAGAAAGCTCATTAAGTTTCTTATTCAGCTGTGACTTTGCTCCATCCAGTTCAGCTGCGAGTTTTGCATAGTCCTAAAAAGAAAAATATAAAATGTTAAACTCTGTCAAATAACTCACACTAAATGAATACCAGTTAAGTTCATGTTCCACAGAAATCCAAACTTAAATACTGTGATCTACTTTACACTAATGGATATGTGTTACAATACCAGACGGTTACATTTTTTAGGTTGTTCATCATGTTCTGAAGATCCTCTATGTCTCTCAGTATTCCTCTACTCGTTGTCAGATCAGACAAGACGTCGTCCTGCTTGTTCTCAAACATCATACGATGATTCTGAAGACACGATACAGTGAACTGCAGCTTACTGAATAAGTCTATGCGACTGTCATTATTCAAAAGGTTATGAAGAACAAATATAAGTACCATAATATTGGACAGAACATCTTCATTACCAACATTCATTAGAATTATTTTGTTTACAGCTTTTTCTGCGTGTTGCAGTGCTTTCTCTAGCTCTTTAAGCTTTGTGTTCCAGGACATCAGATCTTGAGCAATTCCTTCAGCAGTAGTCTGGGTACTATGCAGAGGATTGGTGAGATTGTTCATGATGTAGTCTAAGACTGTGGAAAAGACACATATTCAACATAAGAAGGACTTTATGCTTGAAAAAGGTTGGTTGGAGAGTGTATTGTCATGGTGGCTAGTACATAGGAGCAGGTGATGCAGAGCATCACTATATACATATAATAAATGCTGACCTTCATTCACAACTCCATACCTTTTAAATTCCTTTGAAATAATATATCATGCATAATACAAGATATTAATACAAGATAAGTCTCTTTTGAGTGACCAATGATTAAAAAAAACCTTTGCTATTTAAAAGATCTAAGCAAATATCCCACTTATTTGCTCACCTTTTGAGATGTTGTACAATCATGGGGCAGCATGCTGACTGCCCCATTTAGTTATTTTTGCACCTCGTGGTCAAAAATGGGAAACACTAACAGAGGTCAGACAGGAATCATGCTGCCTCATGCTCACTTTGAACATTTTCAGTGTTGAAGGAGCAGAGGACAGGACAGTTAATGAGTTGCCAAATTGGTTTTTATATATCAGAATTAAATCAGACATTTAAGTAAATTTGGTTGGGGAACATTTCAATCTTAACAAAAAGAAGGATGTGCCTAATAATTTCTAATAACAGTGTCCTAAAACAAATTCATAAACTCTCAAATTCAAAATGCACCTGAACAGTAGGCATCCACGGTTTATCAAGAGGACCCAAATGACTAAAACTCACGTTTTTGTGCTTCCCAGAGCTCATTCTCAGACAACCTCCTCTGCTCCTTACAATTTTGCTTTTGCATCTGTTCCACCAGCCGTTGCGCCTCCAGCATTTCAGCCAGCTCCTTGCTGGGCAGAGTGAAGTCGATACCGTTTGAAATCTTCAGCTGTTCTAGGAATTCTAAACAAGCACCAGGTCAGTCATAAACATAACTTTAAAATGCAAGAAACTCTTCAGTACAACAGAATCACCTCGATTTACTACTGCAAGATTTGAATTTGTAAAACAGATAGCTACATAGGATTTTATCAAGAATCAGAAAGAGTAACATTGCGTCTTCTCAAAAAATATGTGACTCTTCTAACTCTAAATAAAGGTAAAAGTCAAATAATTTAACTTCTTTTGACTTACCTTGTATTCTTTTCAAAAGTTCTTCAGTATCAGTGAGCAAGTTTTGGCCCTTTTGGTGTGTTTTGTTAAAATCCTTGACTAAATCCTGACTGGCTATAGAAGTTTGATCTGCCTGATGAACAAAATTTTAACATTCCATTAAAACCACTAAATGTAAGCCACTATTGTCATGTAAAGATTCACGTAAATCCATATAAAGTAAAAGTCAACATCTGTTTATATTTATATCAGTATAACATATTTTACTACACTAGTAGAGAAACAATTATGTTTGTATTTAATTAATTAATTGGTTGGTTGATTGGTTTTTGGTTGGTTGGTTGGTTGGTTGGTTGGTTTGTCTAAACATGAAGCCCACAGCAGATAAGGTATAGCAAAGAGCTGTCTAGTTATTCTTAAGGATTCTTAGGAACCCTACTTGGAACCTTTCTGAGAGGGAAATACATAGAACCTTTGGGGCAACTTGTACCTTTAAGGGTTCTTGATATAAACATTTTAAAGAATATATAGATAAACTGTAAGTATTATTATTATTATTATTATTATTATTATTATTATTATTATTATTATTATTATTATTATAATATTATTGATTTTGTTGTGATCAAATTGCTATGGTATAAGAGAAAATAATCAAGTTCAGGGTGGTAACATTAGCTCTCTGTTGTTGATTATTTTCTAATAACAGCACACCCTGTCCTGGTTTACTTGTTACATACTGTATATTCAATACACAACATGTATTTAAAGGGAAAAAAAGGTTGAATCGGGAACCTTATAGTGGTCTTTAGTTTGTTCCTCTGGTGGAATCCTTTAAGATTCTATATAAAATAAGAGAAGGTTTCCCTTTCAGAAAGGACCCCATCCAAAGAACCTCTAAGGCACCCTTATATTTGCTTATATAATAGTTAAATTGCTGTCATATTGTCACATGAATATACACATTTGTTTTTATTGTATAATATGCTTATGTAATAATTCAGTTGCTGTATTCCAAGTGATTTTATGTCATAGTTTCTAGTTTCCCAGTTTCTAGCCCAAGCACATATTTTGTGCTTTTGTAGTTTTGATTGGTTTGTCTAATTAAACAGTAACTATTGATTTCCCACTGATGACGTCCTCTGATTATTTGACCCTTTTTACAAAGTGTGACTTTAAATTTTTTAATAAACAGATTCAGTCTCTGGCTTCCTGTTACTGTCCAAAAGTCCAAATATAACAGTACATATACCTTAATCTTAAGTTTCATCATGTCTTCTCTGACACCATCCATGTCTGCCTCAAGTTCGCTCACCTCCCGTTTTAGCACTTGAACAGATTTGCTGTAATTCTTTACTAGTTCCTGGAATGATGAAACATAAACATGCTGAATGTGAGATTTGACATCAGATCATTTCTACATTGTGGAATAATCAAATCTATGAAATGGTATAATGGTGAGATTTTAACTACCTTTGTAGCAATAATGTCATCTTCGAGTTTTCTCAGAGTGGTAAGACTTATGGAGATGTTTTTCTGAAACTTGAGTTGGGCCTTGAGGATGGAGAGCCCATCATCCATCGCCTCTAAAGCATCCATTAAAGTCTGAAAGCAACTATCACACTCTGTAAGAAGAAAACATTGAAAGATGATATTTTAAGCAGACCTGATTACAAATCATAAATGGTACAATGTGGGTCTTTATCAAGACTTCAGTGAAAATGCACTCTGTTAAAGGTGAATTTATTTTATTTTTAATGTTTAACAGCAAAGTGGTTGCTATTTATAGCCGGAGAGTTATATGATGGCTTTGATCTGTGCACATTCATTAATCCAGTTAATAAACCCACCTACGTATGGCCGATGTGTACAGTTCAGTAGGTAGTGCTAATGAATCATGCTTTTTGGTTATAGTTACAGCATACAGTGCATGAAATCTAAATATAGCTACATACCAAATTAAAACTTTAGGTTTTCAAAAGTCAATAAAGAGTAATTTTGTTCTTTTTCTGCTTGTTGAACCTTCTTGTCTGCCAGGCAAAACTAAATTTTAAAAAAATCATAAAATAACTAATAGCCTGGACACAAAATCTGTTCCTGATTTGTCCACCCTTGTGCTTCCATTTACCATTTATAAACAGATTAACATTTTTTCAGCATTTTTAAAAGGAACAATGCCGTCACAATGCCTTATGAGTAAGTTCTGCTTTTAAAGTATCCTGTATTATTAACCAGATCCTTCATCTAAGAGTAATTTACTGGACTTGGCTTTAATTGATAAAATACTTGATTGGCACTTAAAATGATAGCAAGGACACAAACTGGGGAAATCACAAGCACAATAGGGGTGCATTAAAAGTAGACCAAGCCAAGGTTTTTCTTCATATAACAAAGTAAAACACTGTCTTAAGGCTGGACTGTGACCCTCCAGTACTTCAGTTCTTGTCTGAATTCCACACTGTTCATTTGTATGACAGAGAATGAACACATACCTTGGCAGTCATCACTACTCGTCTCATCTGGAGAAACACACTCTACAGAAACACATGAGATTTACAGTCACAATGCAGTAATGCAGCTGAATTTAAAAAGGCTCAGTCTCACCATAATATCAAACACATTCAGGAGCTCAGTGTTGCCTACTGCCTGTAATGGGGTCACAGATGTATCCATGATTACAGTCACAGAGCTGACAACTCCCTCCATCTGCTAGCGGGTCACCATAATAACCAATGGCACACCTATGGAAGGAGGGATGATCTAGTGAGCATGAAAATATTTAACAGATGTCTTTGGCAGAAGTTAGTGGGATGTCTAGAGTTTGTCTAGAGCAAATAGGTCTTGTTTAAGACATAAACATTAATTGTTGTGTTCATATACAGGACATCAAACTTTAGGGACCAAACAAAGACATATTTATGGGTTAGATCAAGGCAGACCAGGACTTAAAATGGGACAATGTAAAACCTGAACTCAATGGTTGGACTTTCAGATTTAATTTGAGTGTCTGTACATAAAAATCAGGTGAACAGTGTAGAAATTACAGCAGTGTTTGTATTTGGTCCCCCTCTGTTTCAGGGACTAAAAGTACTTAGATAAACTATCATAATCAGAATTTTAAATAATAATTTTTAATACTTGGTTACCAGAGGTGGGTAGCAATGCATTACGTTTACTCTATTACATGTACTTAATTAACTTTTTCCAATAAACTGGAAATACTTTAATGCTATATAATATAACACTTTATAATATAATAAATAATATAATAATACTTTTCACACTTACTCAAGTACATTTACAGTTTAAAAAATTTACTTGTGCTCCGTTACATTGGACTGCATGCTTCTTGCTACTTTTATTTAATTTGTTAAATTATTTTTATTCAGATGCGCACAGCTTCTACAATGTCAACTGGCTTTGATACATGGAGTTTGAACACACAACTGGACAAATATAAATAAAGACCAGGACCAGACTATATTAAAGGAATGGAAAATGTAACGTAAATACATGCATGGGTTGGTAGCTTGTAATATTGAGAGCCTGTAAGAAAAGTTTCAGGCATGTTTGACCATTTATGAGAAA
>JAODTV010000007.1:27994821-28007695 GCA_025399955.1 Galeichthys feliceps
ATACAATCGCTCTACTCTGACATAGCCTACCTTCCAGATGATAGCTGCTGCATGACTGCAGGATTTCCCTTTTTTTGCTCTGGCTAGGCTCAACCTCAGCCTTTAAACAAACAAACTCACCCTCTCTCTTACACGTAATTTTGCCAATTTTATTACTGTGTAGATAATTGTACACTTCCATGCTTTTGTAGTTCCTAAGCTCCTCGCCATCAACGCCCTCACTAAGAATAAAATAATTGACAATGTCAACATAGCTGATGTCGGGCCACAGTTTCATGTCGTCTATCCATTCCGTGAGGGTAGATGGATGGGGCACTTTGATGGTATTATCCCCAGAGCACGTCAGAAAATCAGACCCATGTAACCGTCTTTTAGCCATCTTTGAGTTTAACTACCAAGCAGTTAGTGTTAGCTACAAACGTCAACAACACGTTTGTGGAGAGGAAGAAAGATCCCGACTTCCGCTATGAAGCAGCAATGAATCATGGGAAAGGTCAGAGTTCGGGAAAGTTGTGGATAACAATAAAAAGGATTTAGCAGATGGACCAAAAAGTACTGTTTCATGTTCAATTGATTAAAATGAAGCAAGCACATACAGTTTAGTATAATGTGACTTTCAGTAACAATTTAAACCGAACAGAGCTCAAGGGTAATTAATAATCACATGCTGCTTGTCAAATCAGCAGATCCTTGTTTATCGACTCATTGCTGATAGTGGCTTTGAGCACAAAGATCCTTCAGAGCCCAACATCACAGGGTGTTTCATGTGATTTCAGAATCCGCTTTATTGGCCACGTTTGTGCACACAAACAAGGAATTTGACTCCGGTTTAACTTGGCTCTCAATGTACAAGATATCAAAAAAATTGAAAGTTAAAATAGAATAAAGATTAAAAAAAAAAAAGTAAAAAACAAGTAAAAAACAAGTAAAATTAAAAATGACGTCGTAATTCAGTCATCTTAATTTTTCTCCATTTTCATAATTTTAGTTTTCTCCTTGAGATTAAGATTGACTTTTAATGAGAGTCACAATGGACTTAAACAACTTCTGCTGTATATGTATATTCACCCTTACAATCAATGAAGTTCATTCAAACTTTTTAGTGTAAATACGGTACGAGCTACAATACTGGAGATTAAAAAAAATAAAATACATCTGTTAACATACCGACTGGAGGACAAGGTGTAGCATTTCCATCTCTCAGACTCTGAATCACCTCACTTTGGGAGAAAGACAGGAAAAATACAAAGATGAGAGAAAATCCAGTATATCTAACACTCCCATTTCAGATATATGCTCCAGTACAGTCAATATAATCTTTTAGACCACAGTGCTGTTCACAATTCTTGATTCTGATTGATTCTTGATCCAGAAGGTGATTAATTGATTGATTTTCTATAAGAGCGACTGAGTTGTGCTAGCTGCAAGGCACGTCACAGGTTTATATTAATGTCCACGTTCTAATACGATACTGTTTCTATAGTAACGGCTCATTCACAGAGACCTGTACGGTGGATGCTCCACATAACCTATTTCATTAAAAAAAGAAATGTAATAAAGGAAAAAACATCTAATAATTAATGTGGTGATGCTTTCCTTAAGGAGATTATTTGTTTATTTAACATTAATGGAAGGAGTCTCCAGTGCCAGCGCATTGAAACAGTCAGAGAGGTAAAGGTTTGTTTTTTGGGTTTTTTTTAAACACAAACATTGGCTGTCTGTAACCTCTGTAACATAACAAGAACTAACTCGTTTAAGTGGACATTATACAACATTAAATGAAATCGCTGTGATACAAGAGGAATAAGATTATTAGCGACATCCTTTTTAGGCCGCATCACACCACCCCATTGTTTCTATTCGTGTTTTCCTATAACGGCACTCTACATCACATTTTATTTCTTCCAACACGACATTACAGAATACAATTAGTGTATGTATTAGTGTATTGTGTAACTAGTGTATGTAGTATATGTACCTGTGTGTCTCTGGGTGAGTGTTGTTTATAGCAATGCAGCTGTTAGAGGAGAAGTCCCAGCCACAGTACGGGTCTCTGGCCAGCACACAGTCCATACAGGAGATGTAATGGTCACATGCACTCAGCGGCATCTGCACCACTGCCACATCGGAGCCTGCATACAGCTGACCCTGACAAAATATGTGCACCAGTTATTGAAATGAGGGTCAAACTAAAACAGAATGAAACTGAATTTCAAGTTGAAGTAGAAACAGTTAAACAAATCATGAAATAAATCAGATGACTATTGGGATAATCATATTATTACTTAATCACAATGAAGTAATTATATAATAATTTTATGCTATGCTAGTCTGACTGATGATGGCACAAAATTAATATTTTAGGTGTGCATGTTCCCTAAAAAACATACAAAATAGTTAAAATAGGAGGAAAACTGTATTTCTATTTTGTTTTGGAAACTAACAAAAGGATGAGAGAAATCCATTCAAGAAATCCATTTTATAAAATATTCTCCCAAACTAAATAAGTTTCTATAAATATTTATTCCCATTACTAAAATCACTGTAAAAATCTTTTTTTTTTTTTTTTTGAAAGTGAGAAAAAAAACCCTTGCCTATGAGCTTCTTACACTGATAGGTGCACAGGGCATGGTAGTCTCTAACTGGCTTTAGTTTTATATTGAACTCAAAAGCAGCTCAAACCCATAAGAGTTACTGCAAACTTTAAATGTGTTTTTTTGAGCTGTAATTGCCATTTTGTGGGTTGAAAATAGCTCAAAACGTGATCAACTGGTTTAAATCATCATGAACCTTGCACAGCTGATGCTAACATACGTAGAGTAACCCATTTTGGACTTATCTACATCATGAAATTTATATTTTAAAAAAGAATATCAATGGCCTGTAATCAGAGGTGGGCAGCCCACCTCCCCCACTGTGGCACTTGGGAAATTGCACTCATTTTCAAATATATGCTGATCAAGACTCATTCACAAAGGTTTACGTTATTTCCACACCCCACATCCCTCCTCAGGCACTACCAGCCCAGCCCCCCAAGTCCCTTGCCCACTTTTCAGCATTTTACAAAATTTTGCAGTGGGTGGAGACAGACTCCGAGCTGGGTATGAAAGTTACACTTGAACCTGTTGACTTGATTTACTACGTACTATAATTCAGAGGAGCTGAATTATAGGAGCTAAGCTTCAGTAAAGCTGGCTATGAGCCTTAAATGGCTTTCCATTGGATATATATTGCCCTAAGTTGTGCATGTATGCATCTCATTTGCCTTGTTGATCATTCACAGCTGCTAGCAGGAAAGGTTAGTGCAAAAAGTGAAGTCTAAGTGAAAGAATGATGTGAAAAGCTGGTGGCTATCATGTTGGGAAAACTAAAGCTCAGATTTATCTTGAAACAATTCATAAGGATCATAAAACATCCCACAGTGATAATAGGTATAAAATATTTGACAAAAGTAACAGAGAAAATTCACGATAAATGTCGTTAGTTAATGACATTTTTTATGGAATTGAGGCAAGGCGAGTTAAAGTTGTTCACCTATATGCAAAAAGATTATGAACCTCTTTCTTTATTCAATGCAACCAGAAGGCACTCGGGCAATATATAACACAATATCTTCATCCCTGCCAGAATGAACATTAAAACAGGATATAGCATGACAACTAAACCACTTTAACCAACATCTAGTCCTGAAACAAATCTCAGCCACCATTTTCAGTTTGACCAGGGATCAGTTCTGGGAACTGCACCCAGGTTCAAAAACAGCATATACAATCTATACACCCAGAGGTTGTAGCTTCAGGAAGCTGAAAATCAAATGAAAATATTCTGAGGCTTACCGTGGTGGTGGAGAGACGCAGTATCTTCACTGGCTCAGAATGATTAAAGAGCTGCACCTCCTCTATGATCACCATCTCTCCATTGTAGTCGACTGCTTTCAGCACTGAACCGCTTGCTGTTACAAAAACACATGTGATTTGTGAATGCTTATGTGAGCAAGCACTACAATTCGCTGTTCTGGATGTATTTAAATGTGTTTTGGTTAGACTATTGTAACCCATAAACTAGATCTATTTTCATAAATGATGTAAACTGTACACTAAATGATTACCTGTGCCAATAAACATGACCTGATGGCTGCTCCCATCCAGGGCAGTAGTGCTGGCCACCACTATACGTGTAAATGCAGCTCCTTCCTTCACCAGTTGGGGTTGTTGAGAGGACGGAGTTACTGCCTGATCCATCAGAGGCTTGCCTCTGACAAACAGAAGGGTTTTATTGGGCAACTCCAAGGACTTGGAAAACCCTTTCTGCCTTGCGTCATTGTTAATACACTAGAGAGAGAGAGAGAGAGAGAGAGAGAGAGAGAGAGAGATTTTAACTTTTTTGGCTCTTTATTTTAATCAATCATGATATGTCCACCATAGCATTTTCAAATAAATAGCATTTGTTAACTATCTACTTCAAATAAGGACAGTGGGCATGTGCCATCCTTGACCGCCATGCAATGGAGTAGTTAGGCGTCTCCTTTCCTCCACTAGCCTGGGGTGGTGCACTAGCAACCCCTCACTCCCCCTGGTCAGGGTTATGACCGAAGACTGGACTCGGCAGACTACGCGGAGGAGACCACCACCTGGTGGTTCAATGGGCAGGAAGGCAGACCCAGCAAAGCGTTTGTGGAGTGAGAGCAGGGCACAATGCAACACGATGAACACTATTCGCCATCCACTGCATCCTGACCTAATTCCACCCTTCTTGATTCTGTCTTGCCACTGGACCCAATTAGGTTGGGATGAAAGCGTGAGGGTGACAGCTTCACAACTCTCCCTCACTCTACTCCAAGTCACATGCAAGTCATGACTTCAAATTAAAATTCTGTGGCAATGGGCAAGTGGCAAAGCAACAGGTGTGGAAACACTGGAAGCTGTCATCACGAACCTGCACCCAGGCATCCCAGGGCATAAGGTTGCTCTCTGCTGGAATGAAACAGTACTGGAGTTTGACAGCCCCCTGGGTGTCTGAGAAGCCTTGTTTAGGATTCACTCTGCTCACCTCCATAGGGGAAGGGGCTAGAAAAGGTGCCCCAAACATAGCCTGCTTCACCTCACCCTGGCCAGCACACCGCAGCTGGCAGGGATCCTACTCAGTGGTCGAAATACAACAAAAAGATAGTGAAGGTTCTCAATCTTGGCACGTGGAACGTTGACATGTGGGCGTACCTTCAAAGCCTGGATTGGCCTTATCAGTCACCTCCAGACCCACAACCGCCACCCATCCAATTGAAGCAATGGCCATCTTCGACCCCGGAGGACAAACATCATCATCATCATCATCACCACAGTCAGGTCAGTCTGGATACTGGTGTTTACACAGGTTTGGAAAACTGGAATATGGATTGAAACTTGAGAAAACACTTTGTAGATATTCTGTTGACAAAGGAGGATCCTCAACACCAATGTTTGAATGAATGAATAACTAACAAACCAACCAACCTATATCAAATTTGATGTCTGTCTCGCTAGCTATAGGGTGTTTGGGGAGGCTTGAACAAATGGGAAATGGAATTAAATTTTAGAAATGTTATGTAAATATTATTTTGTTAAATTAACAATCCACTGGGCTGCATGGTGGTGAAGTGGTTAACACTGTTGTCTCCTCGGAAGAAGATTCTGTGTTCGAACCTCACAGCGGCCCAGGGCCTTTCTGTGGGGGTTTGCATGTTCTACTTGGATTTCCTCAGAGAGATCTTTTCAAATAAGCCATGAAATGACACATCTAACTCCATTACTGAAAGTCACTGTCATCAAGTATGTCCTAGTGCATTATTATTTGCAGTGCTTAAAATAATTTAATTATTCATACTGCTCACTGATTAACTGATACCACTAACCAGCAGCAGTTACTGACTACTGTGTCTTGACTATCACCTATTCACTTCATTGAAAAGCCAAATAAAACATCCATCAGACATAAATAATTTATCCTTAGGCAAAGTTTAGCGCTGAAGTATTCTGATACTGTATTTTATATGAGCCTAATATTACACTTTGGCAGTTGACATTAGTAATGAAAGCAGAAGGAAAGGATTACACAGAGGTTAGGCACGAAGAACATTCTAGACTGGATCATTTTCAAATGAATGATGCAACATCAAGTAATACTTGCTTGGTGTTTCAGTTAGAAATCATTGGCATAAATACATGAACAAAGAACTTGCACTCATGTTCATATTACTCCATATTGGCAATAACTGTTTGTTATAAATACTGATCATTAGCTTATAATGCAGGTACAGAAACGCTGACAGTCTAGTTTTTTAATTGTATATACACACAAATAACAAATTAAAGGGAAAAAAAACAACTTTGTGTCAATAACGTGTTGCGCTACCACAAGCCACTAGGACAGCTTCAATGCATTGATTCTACAAGTCTCCGGAACTGTACTGGAGTGATGAATCCTGTTCTTCCAAAAGATTTTCCCTCAGTTGGTGTTTTAATGATATTGGTGCAGAACACTGTCTCACATGTCACTCCAGAATCTCTCATAGGTGTTCGGTTTGGTTGAGATCTGGTGACCATGAAGATTTGTGATGATTTACATCATTTTCAGGCTCATCAAAACATTCAATGAGCTCTTGTGCCCTGTATATGGGTATATGGGAGTCATCCTGGGAGCGACCCCGCCCATCAGGATAGAAATGCTTCATCATGGTGATCAGTCAGAAGAACTCTCGACTGATATGTACTGACTCTTCTGTGTAAGGGGAAAAGCAGAGCCAAACAATGAAAGCTGAATGAATAAATAAATGCCCCCCAAAGCATAAGCCACTGGACTCCTTCATCCTAGGAGTCATAAAACTGGTCCTGCTAGAAGACCAGTCAGAAGAACTTTTGATTGATTTGCAGTGACACATCCCATGAAGGGGAAAAGTGGACACAAGCCATGCCATTACAATGCTTCCCACATCATAACAGTACCACCAGTTTTTCCTGTCACCAGTCTATATTTTAGCCATACACATCACTGATAAATATAATGTTAATGTAAATGACATTCATAGACCTATCCTTTGTGTTGTAGGTCATAGTTATACTGTATTTGGCAGCATGGTCACACAGAAGGGAGCGTTGCTTTCTCGCAGCTCGAGGGTCCCTAGTACGATCCTGAGCTGTGTGGTGCATCACTTGTTCTCACTGTGTACACATAGGTTTCTTTTGAGTTTTCCGATTTTCTCCCACCTCCACAAAATGCCCGTAGGTGGACTATAATTACCCCGAGGTGCGAATATATGAGAGAGAGAGAGAGAGAGCGCGCGCAAAGACCTTGGATCCACTTACACCCTGACCAGGATAAAGCATTTTAGTGAACATGAATAAGTGGATCTATTTATATGTGTGAGCTGCTTATGTGCTATTTTGATCCACATCCTTACTGAAGTTTACTTTAACGTATAGAAAAAAAGGGAAACTTTGTACGCCATGTACTTGGAGTATAAAGTTGTAAAGTCTGACTATAATCCATGACGTCTGTAAACAAACATTGCGCTTAAAAGCCTATTACGTCATTCAGTCTCTTTCTGTTTATAAGCCTTATCTGATCCGAGCTAAAATATCCTCTAATTATCAGTAATAACTTTACCGCATGCTTTCATTTGGTCTAAACTCGTCTCCGCGAATCTTGTTTCGCCTTTATTTGTTTAGTGATTGTGACATTGGGATAACTGTCTCTGAAAAACAGAGCCCCATGTCTCCCCTCCCCCCTACACTACTAACGGCTCCATTCACATTTCCACCGTCGGGGTTAGCACAATAGCGGTCACGTGACTGTGCTGTAGCAGACACACAAACCATTACATCAGTCCAGGAAGTTAGAGGGGAAAATTTTAAAGGAGAAGAGAGAATTTTTTAATCTCGACCTACCTAAGAACAAGATACAACTGACCACAAATAATGTATAACATCTTCAAGATGTCAACACATCAAAAGCTACATAACGTCTGCTGGATATTTCTAAATGTATTAACTTCAAATACGACCTTATAAACTAAATATATTTGGCGTTCTTGTCTGTGAGTAATAATATAAAGAAATAATAATACATTACAGATTTATTATCATTGCTGTCCCGAAATCATAATAAAACCGTGAAACATATTGGTTAGTATTTTAAATGGATAAGATGGGTAATCTCCATAATGCTTCCCTAAAATCATTGTCTGAGATCATCAGATGAGTAATAAAGCAGTATTAATCCATATGTGGTGGTTTTTCAGTCTGTTACTTTCGTGTATTAGTTGCAGTTTTTATTTCATATTCAAATTTTTTCAGTTCCTCGTCCGAAAAACATTTCTGTCTCTTTAAATAATTTTCCACGCTCGTATTTAAATATATTTAATTTGCATATCGCGTTCCGATTTGTTCATGGCGATTTGGCGGGGCGGAAATCCGAACGTTTATCTCGTGACGCGATTGGCTCGCGGTTGCAGTTACGTTCGGGTATAAAAGGGGTCTAAAAATAGAAACGGTCTCATTGCTCTCTAGGCTGTTGTTGGGTGTGTGAGGAAATCCAGGAGGTAATCTCAAATTATCACCCAAAATAACAACATTACGGGTTTAGCGATGCGATCATTCTATTGTTATTGTCGCTACGTTCTGAGAACCGAATGCGACAATTAGAAACCGAATGCGACAACAATTAAAATCCAAATTCTCTGAATAGAAGAACAAGCAGTCCTGAAACAGTTGATTGTGTTGTAACTATCTCTCGGGATTTGTCTCTTTTTGCGCTGTCAATGTTTCAGTAACTTTTGAAGTTGGATTATATTTAGAGAAGAGTCGGAGTCGGTCACGAATAAAGCTGATCGAGTCTGAGCTGAACTGTGAAACATTTTAAGAAACATTTGGAGTCTCTTCTTCCTCGAACCCATCATGGAGTACAAAGTGGAAGCGCACCGGATCATGAGCATCTCCTTGGGGAAAATTTACAACTCCCGAGTCCAGCGCGGAGGCATCAAGCTGCACAAAAACCTGCTCGTGTCTCTGGTCCTCCGAAGCGCCCGCCAGGTTTACCTGAGTGACTACTACGGCGGAGTGTGTCTGAGCTCCCAGCACGGAGAAAGCAGGGAGTGGGAACTCTCAGAGACCGAGCGGGGGAAGGAGTCCGGCCCGACCTCCACGGAGTGGGAGCGGCTCGAGCAAATGGAGAGCGGTGGATGTGCTGGAAGCCAGTCACAGGCCGATTCTCTCTCGGACCCTAATGGTAATGTCACGCTTGATGCTTCTCCGTCATCGACAGAGTCTCCTGTGGTCAGTAGTGACACTCGGTGTGAATCTAAACCGACCCAGGTGGGCTCCGTGGACCGTGAAATGGAGGTCGTGTTGGGAGCGGAAGAGACTTCAGTGGAGTCTCCGAAACCCGCCGCCTGTTCAAACAGGAAACGGAGCGCCGAGCAGTCACCAGGCACCACGGACTCTCCCCGCAAACGGACTAAAAAATCCTCCGATCAGGAGGAAAGCGACGAGATGGACACAAGCAACGTGTCGAACCTCATCACCGTTTTCGGGTCTAGTTTTTCCGGACTTTTGAGCAAAGACAGCGCGAAAGAGGACACCCAGGAGGACGCCGGTGACTCGGGCCAAATCTGCTGCGACCAAATGCTAAAGAATCTCAACCCATGGAACACAGCCATTGTTGCGTTTTAAGGGGAAAAAGAACGTTTGGGACTTTATGAAAGTGTTCACACTTGGTGGTTTCTGCCGTATTTCTGCTCTGGGTTACTCTAAAACACGTGGTTACGGGACTTCCCCACCACACGCGCGGTGCTATCGGGTACAAGCCCAGCATGCAGCTCTTTCACCACGGCCCAGTCCCAAATCAGCTTCTGTCTAGTGCACTATGTTCATTATGCCACAAACTATGTGGTGTAGTCATAAGGGGACTCGGGAGCCGTTTGGAACACGGCCCATGTTGTAAAACTGAGGAATGTTAGTGTTGGTGCTACTACAGACAATTACAACGTCAAGGGAAATGACGTCATTGAACGGAACTGAACTTTTTTTCCCCCCGACACTTGTGCACTCAGTTGAGTTTCACCAGCAATCAGAAGATCACGATGGAGGGTGATTATTAGTGTGAAGTGTTGTGCTAATGACATTTGTACAAATGAAAATTACACTGATGTAAGAACTGCCTACAAACCACGAGTCTACAAGACTGAGGCCACTGGTTTTCCTCCCCAGGTGTCTTTGTTTTATAAAGACTTGTACATTTGTAACATTTTGTTCCTGTACATATTGTTTTCAATGTTGCATTATGAATTATGTATTTTGGTATTTACTATTCTATTACGTGATTGTCACGTATTAAAAAATGTGAAATTATCTCGTTTCTTTCTCTCGCTTTATTTCAAATCACACTTGTTGAACCCATTAATAAGGTTTATTAGTATTTATTAAGAAAGTTGCTGGCAGTTAACTTAAATGATTTTCTAATGTCAAAGATTGCTAGTTTAGTTCTGTCATTTGTTCATTATGACTATACTAATACGAATATGACTCATGAGAGACATGAGCACTTCCCTTCTTATCTTCAGAAAGATCACATGAAGGGTACTAAACTGAAAGCTCCAGCTATTAAATACAACCTTACATGTACTTAAACTCCCACACTTCCTTTAAAACAAGCAGAACTAACCATAAGAGGAAGACAGCGATGTGATAAGAACCAGACTGTTTTAAGCGCGCAGTCCCTGTCTTACTGAAACACTTTCCGTCTTCAGTCGATTTTTACTGATCGTAAAATGAGCCATTGTGTCCTGGAGAATTCATGGTATACAGGACTTAATATCAGTCTAGGCTCCAACGCACATATTTTACTCTACCTGTTTAGTGTGAAATAAAACACGAGGCCATTCCTCAGAAGTCATTGTGTAGGTCAAGTTTTAGAAATTTATATACGGCAGTAATTAGATTTATGAGCTTTTACTACTGTAATAATGAGGATTAAAATTTGTTCTGAATTGTGATTGCTCAAATATAGTGCCACTTCATGTCTTTAAAGTAATGATGGATGTCGTTTCGCTTTACTTAGTTAAGCGGTTCTTGACAATATGGATTACTACAGTTGTGGAATAGGACTATTGTATGTTTATTATTTACTGTTTGATCTCAAACACATTAAGAAGGCAAGAAATTCCACTAATTAACTTTTGACGAGGCACACCTGTTAACTGAAAAGCATTCCAGGTGACAACCTCATGAAGCTGGTTAAGAGAATGCTAATAGTGTGCAAAGCATCATCAAGGTAAACACTGGCTTTTTTTAAACACTTTTTTGATTACATAATGTGTTATTTCATCGTGTTGATGTCTTCAGTATTGTTCTGCAATGTAGAAAATAGTCAAAATACAGAAAAACCTATGAACGACTAGGGGTGTTCAAACTTTTGACTGGTACTGTATATATGTATGCATGCATGTGTGTGCATGTAGGCCTATGTATTGCATTTACGTGTGTATGTGTTTTGTAGCTTTTAATGGGATTTGATTTGAACCCGTTTAGCCTGTTTGTGAGTCTCCATAATAATCAGCTGCGTTCTTCGGGGCCACTGCAATTAACCCGGGGCACGGATCTCGACCCGCGTTTAGCACGAGCACATAATGACTCTGATCATTACAGAGTGATTGTCTCTGGGATGAGAAATCCCTTAAACAGGCTCCTGGGTTTTGGAGCCGGAGAGCTGCACTCCATCTTCCCTGAGAGCCACCAACCGCCACTGCCGCCAAAAATAACACGCCGGCAGCGCCACTCCAGTCCGCGCCTCACCGCAGAGCAGCCCGCCGCGAGAGCCCGGATCAAAACACACACAAAAAAGGAAACACAGCGGATCGAGGAGCGGGGGTGGAAGGAAAAAATTGTTCATATAACTTTACTCCATTTCTTATAAGATACCCAGAATCTGCTGATGATTTTGGCTTCAGCGCGAAGCCGCAGAATCGAATCTACAGACAAGGGCCAAGTCAAGAGGAAACAAACGATGCTCGTGCTTGTGTGTGTGTGTGTGTGTGTGTGTGTAGTGCTGAATGGAGAGCTGATGAAATATCCTGCCCAAAGCGATGGTTCTAAGAGCAAGTCATTCAGCAGTGGCAGCTACATTCATAATTCCCAAAAGGCACTGAGTCTTTTCACCAAGTCATCAGATTGAAGGCATTAGTTTGACAGAGTAAATGGTGCACACTGGGGTACAGGAACAGGCGACTGTGGCCTACAGAAACAACAGGACTTAAGTGGTTCCTGGGTGCTCCTGTGCTTACACTCGTATGTAGTCAGAAGACAGCATTAAAACGTGAAGAATGTAGAGCGCACTGAGCTTTATTACTGCACACTACAACTGAAGTCCAGATAAAGATGATCCACCCAGAGATTTATGTCTGTGTAATGCACTGTGAGTCAATTTAATATCAAACCCATAGTGATGTAAAATATTCTATCCAAAAACAATCATGTAAGGCGGTTGATAAAGTTGTAATTCCAATATGGAGCAATTATTATTTCAAATGCAGTACCCTCCATAATTATTCATGAACATGAGCAAACACTGATATCTAAAAAGAATAAGACATTGAGATACAGAGGCATTGTATAGATTTTATTACCTCGCCCGGGACGGAGTCCACCGTTAGCACTGAGGTACCAATAATTATTGGTATTGTTTTCGGTGGGGTTTCTTTCTTTCTTTCTTTCCTTGTTTTTTTGTTAGCAACATTACAGGAAAACGGCTGGACAAATCTTCATGAAACATTCAGGATAGATGGCCATTGGTCTCAAATAGAACCTCCAACATTTTGGGGGTCATCCGGTCAAGGTCAAGGTCACCA
>JAODTV010000007.1:28039763-28050097 GCA_025399955.1 Galeichthys feliceps
CACCGTTATTACAAAAAAGCCCCCCCCCCCCCCGGTCAGGAAGTGAGTCGTGACCACTAACCCCCTGTAAGACTCCCACAGGCAGAGTCGTGACCTGTAGACTATATGACGATGATCTGTCTCAATCACTGTTGGACTCTTTAGTTCATTTTTATTTCTGGCGATCTATAAAATTAAAACGGAGAAAAATAAACAGCCATAACACCTAAATGATAGACATATTTAACATATTGTAAACTGCTGTGAAATACAACGTTATACTCATCAAACTGGCTCTCTAATATCCTTTACACGTTTGGTTGTAAAAAAATAATTGTTTGGTACTGAATTCTTCAGTGATAAACTGTAGACATTAATTTCCATTGTAAATCACTCAGCACTGTAATAGTTATTTGACAGGTTTATTTTTGAAAGATTTGCACGACCTAATTCCCAAAGTAAAGGTCAGGTTTGGGTTCAACACTCGGAACATTCCCCAAGGCTTCATTTGCGTGGATACGAAATCTTCCTCATTCGTTCCAGTCCCCGCGTGCAGCCCATTAAAGACGGTATGGCGTTAATTCATCACTGAGCATTGGGCTTGAATATCAAGTGTCTTGATGGTTCATTAAAAAGATTCCTTTACAGGACTGGCATGAAGAAGGTCAGTAAAAGGATGGAGGAATCTCAGATGGAGTTTTAAAGGCTTTTCAACATTTTCCACCATTTGGATGAAAACAGCTCTGCTTAAATGTTCACATCATTGCTCTGTGGGTTTGAATAGCCTATCATGTCTTCCTGGAAGGGAAATGTGTCCTATAAAGCAAATCATGATTTTGAAATATGGAAAATTCACATGCAGAAAATCTTATTGTTTTTACTTTAATGACTTAGATGAACAATGTAGGTGTTAAATTAACACTGGAGATTAATTGTCAAGATGTTTTGAAAGATGTGGTGAAAATACTTGGCTATATTGTAGTATGATGGGGCTCTATAGGTTTATATATATATATATGATTGTAATGTACATATTCTGTGGGTGTACTTTAGTGTAGTGACTGCTGGTGGGTGTACCTGCATGTTGAGTTCATGCAGTGCTGTTAAGCGTAGCTCTGTTGGTGTGTGTCTCATCCTCAGTGTGATGAGCTCGGGGTCTCGGTAGCTCTGATACGGTCTTATCACAGTGTGCAAGCTGCAGCTCCGGGATTCACACCACATCAGCGCATCTCCCCTGGGCATCCTTCCCAAATTACTCAGATCTGCAGCAATGAACTAACAAAAGACAAGAGATCAAAGGCTCTCCGATAACTGAGCTGATTTCACCTCTTATTTAAGCCTATTTTATGCTTATTTTATTCATGAAGAAATGTTCTTTATGCTGGGTTATAGCACTACAGTTTGCTGAAAACCTCTTTTCTAACGTACATGAACCTGAGTTATCACGATGATAATTATAATGAGGGATTGTTAAATATTGTTATTGTTTCTGTTAACGTGTGTAGTTGTAGAATTCATATAATGGTAATAGTGTATTATGGTAATAAATGATAAAGTGAGAAATTTTGTTTAATATCTTCTTATATCAAACTAAATGCAGCAGTCAAACGGTCAATAATGATTTTTTACTGTGTTTTATTCGCTAAGGTCAAGATCATCATCATGTCATCATCATGTTCAGGAACACAGTCCACATGAACAGGCAATTCATTAGAGTTTGTATAGGTTACAGAAACAAATTCAGCATCAGAATGAGGCCAAAGCCCAACGGGAAGGGAAAAGGAGACCAGAAGCATAGCCGTGGTTACATTTGAATAGCTGGTTATTTTCTACAAATGCGGAATTTACAAAAATTTTTTAAAATTATTATTATTTTTTGGTTGGAAGTTGTATTGCGCTTTATATATTTTGCCTGTTAAACATATTGGATTATGTAGAGGGTAATTTAGATCATATATGACTCGACAAAAATCCTTAACAGGTGTAATACTAATTTTTTTAAAATGACCACAAATAAATCGTTTAGCTGAATTAACAACGAGCTCTGATCTATAACACACGTGTTAGGTTGTGACATGGTAGATGGAGTATACAGCGATTTAGCTTTTTTTTTTTTTTTTTTTACATGCCAACCTATCTTTGTATTACATTTTATTACAACATAATGCATGTTTAAAAACACAAGGACACTAAATGGCACTTTTTCGAGTCTTCATCCCGCCCTGGCATTACAGCTTCCTCAAATGCATGCTCTTGTTTGATCAATTTTAGTCCCTTAGGGGGAGTTTTACACACCTGCTTATTATACATGCTAAAAATCATTTTCATAATTACCTATTTTCTCTGCATATCCATTCACAATATAAAGTCTATATATCCCCCTTCCCCATCCAGCATACCTTCAATAATAATAATAATAATAATAATAATAATAATAATAATAATAATAATAATAAACCCTGAGTTTAACTGCTGGAATGGTTTGATAAGTAATGGCTTTAGGGTCCTTATCTGGCACAGCCACATTTGCCCCTGTGTTGTTTGCAGTGTGTGAGGGGTGATTATAGAGAGCTTCACTCCCACTTCCACACAGTGCATGGAAGAAGAAAAAAAAAAAAAAAAAAAAAACTCAGACATGGACGAACCTCCACAAAATGGCTCCTCACACACACTCACACTGACCACAGCCCGAGCACGGTAAGACCAATATATCCAGCTATATATTCATAAACACATTTCAGAGTTCTTTATCTCAAACAAAGGCTAATAATTACTCCTAATTTCGTAGTATGGACATTTAATAGATTTAATTTTATTCTAATTCGATTTTATTTATTTATTTCCTCATTTAAATTACGCTGGAAAACCCGTCCAGGCCCAGTACTTTATTGGATGTGGACTTCAGTTAATTATCAAAATGTAATTAGGTTGGAAAATGTGAAGAATAAAAAGCAGGTGATTCGATGCCAACTACGACACTGGAATTGTTTTAAAATATCACCGTTTTTGATCGAACGAAACTGAGCTTCATGAAACGGCTAAACAAAGCACTCACACCAAAAATTAATATTCAACAATATCCTGAACAGCACTGAGCTTCAAATCGACCTTCTGCTGATGATTTGAAACCAAGTTTAGATTTACTGTCGAATTTCGAAAGCTGTGTTGGTGGCCTTAATACCATCTACCTTTCTTTCCTTCTTTCTTTATCCATATATGTTTGGAACAGCACAATAGAACTTGGCAGGAAAATGCTGTAAAAACAGCAGATCAAAAATAATTTTCCTAAGGAGATTCATTTTGAGGAAAATTTAAACTTCATTTTTTTGTTACAGTCGATTTGAGCAGTGTGATGTGGACGGGAGATACAGATGTTTTAGACATAAAATCATGAATTATTATTATCAAGTTATTAAGTAGAATCCATTTTAGGTGCCAGTTTATTTATTTATTCATTTTAACAATTCTCAAGGAAATCAATTGATTTTAAATCTATGTACGATTATATCCTATAAGTCTATTTATTTAATTACGCAGTTTTCAAATTAGAATAAAAATCAAAGCTATCTGTCAAACCCTCATACATGAATGAATTCATTTTGTACATTAAACCATTCAAGTGCTTGACAATGCTTCATTTTTAGTGGCCAATTTTTGTTGAAAATAAATTATTTTCATAACTATACATGCAAAATTGTAAATTCCTGCAATGTTCCTGCAGCTGAAATGGTTGTGAACTTAGCTGGACAGCTTCGCGCATTTAAACAGACAATTTGTGCAATGTATATGGAACAATGCCATGGTCCTGCGTGAATAATATTATAAAATACTTATGCGTGTTATGAATGATGCGCATTAACAACAAGCACTGCTTTTATTACAATCCTAGTATCCACAGTAAACAAAGCTTATGGATTGTAAAAGCACTACATTATGGTACAGTATGATTATAAATGCATTGTGGCCTATACAACAGGGCGGGTTAAAATTATATTCTGTTGCACCCAAGAAACACTGTTTTGGAGAGATAAGCTCCCTGTCGACTGAGACACTGGTATGGCTCCCTTATCTACACACACCATGACGAGAATATTGATATGATGGAACAAGGTCACGCAAAGGAAAAGAAGACACTTGGTCCAAGTCTAAGCCATATGACAATATTTATGTAACAGATTCAGCTTTAGATGTGCACGGCCCGGAACTGCTTTTGATTCGTTCTTGTTAAAATAACAAATCAAATCCACTTCCAATAAGGTAGATTTTTGAGAATAATTTGCATATAATACACACGCATGTGTGTACCTTTATGAAATATATATATATATATATGCATTTTGTCTAAAATGATTGGTGCATTTACTGGCTAGCAATGCACTAATGCTAGTGAACCGCACTCTAAGCAAGCTGGCCTACATTTGCCCTTATTGAGAGTAACTCCATGAGCCACATTAGTATACAGTGTGCGATGATGTGCATGGGCTGTGCTAAGTAACACAGCATCCTCATCCTCATACATGCTGTCAGATACTGTACTGCTCAACTGTCAGTGTTTGCAGTCAGGCGCGCGCGCAGAGAGGACTGACGAGGTTGAGTGTGAGCAATGCACGCGCTGTGGTGCCTATATTGAATTGAGTATTTTTTCGATGTAAGCATATTCCAGTGGTAGAAAATATTCTCTGTTTTTAAGGTAGCTATAGGCTAAGGGAAGCGACGGGGACCCGCGAAGTCTTTGGATTATCCATTAGGATCCCACTAGTGGCCACGCTGCTGCTTTTATTGTTTTGCGTCGCAGCCAAACAGGATGATGGAGAAACTGAAAGGTGAGCGCGCGAGCCCGGGCGCTGAGGATGAGCAGAAGGAGGAGTGCGGCTCACCGGGATGTGGCACTGCTGGGGAGGAGGGTGAGGCGCACGGGAAACAGGAAGGCACGACCACCACCACCACCATCACCACCATCACCACGACAAGCACGACGTCCGAGTCTGCTGAGAGCGCGCGGAGAGGAGCACACCTCCTCCTCCTTAACGGCGTTGCCAAGGAAACGGCGCACGGCGGCAGCGAGCCAAAACAGGAAGTGGCAGTGATTGAGCTGGCCACGAGAGGCGATATAAAAGGCGCTGAGCTAGAGGCGGACGGCAGACACACGGTGCAGACCACCGAGTTGCGCAGACCACCAGTTCCTCTGCCGCTGCCCCCGAGGGAGCCGCCAAACGAAGTCAAGCGAATGGTGCAGCTGAGCCCGGCCGACTTCCCCGCTCTGCCCGCCCGCGCCATGCTCTACAGCAACATGGCGCAACCGCTCGCCACTCTCAACAGGTCAGCACCACGGTTTACTGCATTTACACCGATGCGCTGTTCATCACCTCTGCTTTATCCACTAGTTATGTTAGCCTATTATAACGTTATTATTTTGAGATTTCAAGTATTTTTTTTGAGGAGTCCGATTTCATTAATTATTTGATAAATAAAATGGGGGGACTAATCTATACCTTTCCTTGTCTCTGGGGTGCTACCTTCAAGACTACATCTTCTGTACCTTTAAAAGGTATCCTAAGGTGCATGCAGGGATATAGTGCATATTATATATATGAGTGTGTTTTTCTTTACTAAAGATTAATGACATTTTAAAGGTCTAGCTATCTACGGGGTTAGGTGAACGATACATAAGGTATAAAGATAAGGACACCCTAGTGACAAGGAAAGGGGCAGTTTAGAAGCCTACCATTTCTGTGAGTGTGTGTGTTTTCGCCTGTACCGTTTTCTTCGTGTGCCAATGTGGAGGAAACCTTAACATCAGAACTGGTTCCAAGTAGAGCCCTTTTTAGGAGGCCAAGAACACACAATTATCCAATAAACTCAAAGATTTTTTTTCTAAGAATGTAAAATGCAGTAGCCCAAAATTAACCCATTAGGTATTTATTATGCCTCTTTCTGCATTTTAACTCCATTTCATTTGAGATAACGAATCAAACGCATTCACTATTTTAACACTATTGTGTCTTACAGTAACAGTGTGTCAGAGCTCAGTTCATAGCCGTCCATGTTATAACCTGCTCAGCTCTGAATGACATTGCGTAGCATTTTCATTTGAGAAGGGGAAAAAAAAAAAAAAAAAAAAAAAAAAAAAAGAGGAGAGGGGTGTTAAAATGTATGCAACGAATAACCCAGTGTATTCAGTGATTCTTTGCATTGCACTCGAACTAAAATAGCCCGGAATAAAAACAACGGATTTTAAAAATGGCTACCAAACCCGAGTGAATGCAGTGATCAGACAGAATGTCATTAAAACCTATAACTCCACATACGTCACCATAGATGGCGTTCTATCGCAATATTTTTACATTAGTGGCACTTGACATTATTTAATTTACATTCCACTTAATGTTAAGGTGTATTATGTCGCATGCGCATAATCGTAAGCATTATTACACTAATAAGAATAATAATAGCGCGTCACCTGTGCTAATTGTGGTTGACCTCATTTCCGGTGCAGTGGCTTCGCTGGGGACGCGGAGCAGCAGTACGGCATGTACCCCAGTAACCGCCTAAAACGCAGAGCTGGGCCATACGAGATCGAGATCAGCGATGGTAGGACTGTTTTAGATCTTTTTAAGTATAGTAAGCCACTCTTTGGCTGTGATTTCTTTGCTTTCTCTTCACTTTAATCCATCCCTGCATTTTCCATCCTTCTTTCTCCTGACATCAGACCATAAAACATTCAAAGCCTCAGCACCGCTCATGTGCACATTTCTGTTTATATATAGTCCATTTACTGCATTTGATAAATAAGCTAAAACTTTACAAAGATAAAATGAACTAGGCCACATGCAATGTTCTATCGAAATACGGAAACTCATTTCCCTGGGTAAGGGATGTAGAACCTCTCCACTTACCGGGGAATGAGTCAGTATAATAGGAGAGCTACTAATAACACACTAATAACACACCATCATTTATCGCTTTTTACTATTATTAGTTTGATCATTATATAAAAAATCAGCGACTGATACACAATGATGAATCTGGGATTTAAATCAATTAATATGTTTGTAACGATTTCAATAACTTCTCATCCCTATCATTTTATTTTACATTCCTAATCATTTATCATCATCATTCTATAATTAAACATAAAGCTAGTGTAGCTACTGGATAATCCCAGGCAGACTTTCCATCATAAAATCTGACACTATTTACACACAGGGGAAAAATGATTTATTTTTATTTTTTTTTTTGGGGGGGGGGGTAAAAAAACCAAACCCCCGATATCACTGTACATTAACACATTATTTACAGCATTAGTTAACATGTACTTCAGCATTAACTAACCACAAGTTAGCAAATGTATTAATGAACTGTCATTTAAATCTTATTGAAATTCACCTGCAGTGACTGTTAATCCATGACGCAAAATAAATTCACATAAATGAGCAAGATTTAAATTGTTCTAGACGTTGATAAATTACTGAGCTCTGGACTCCAAGGGGCAACACTGAACATGTCTTTTCAGTCTCACTTTTCAAATATATTTATTAAGGTGTTGTTCATGTTGGTCGAGATTGCAGGATTAATTTTACTCAGCGATAACTTTGTTAATGGTGTATTAATGCTGAAGGTCAGGGTTTCATTATTAATTCATGTGTTAAGTAACGTTAGTTAAGGGATTTGTAATGTGAAATGTTGCTGTAAAAAAAAAGCAGCTCACAGTAAATATTAAGCAGTGCCCCTATACTGTACTAAAGGTGGCTCTGATCTCTATACATTCTGTTAATTATATTCTTGAAATAAATCAGTGTATTTCATTCATTCAACCATTCATCAACCAGCAGTGATGTGTGCAGGAGTCAATGAAGTGGGTAATGATAAATTAGCAATGTTTTATACTGTACACGTCCTCAAAGATTTAATTCAGCACTAAATAAGAATCAATTCAAACCTCGAGATTTCACTGGCTGCTGATGATAGGCACTTCAGAGCTACCAGCCATAAAGATGTAAATGTGAGACAAAGTGTTGAACTGTGAGCTGAGAGAAGGATGCAGGAGCAGAAATGTACAGAGACTCCAAAAATGCTTGCATGGAAATAAAACTTAACATTCACTCATGTAAAATGTGCTGCTGAATGCTTACCTACCTAATATATTGTGGTTTTCAAATAAAACATTCTATCATTGTGCTTGATTAATAATAAGTGTTTACCATGCGCTCAGTCATCAGTTTATTAACTGCAATGTGAGACAGAGCTGGTTCTGTTCCAAAAGAGCTGTCTAGGATGAGAAATGAGCTTGAATAATTGAATGTAAAATGCCATAGATAATAAAAAGGTTAATTAATTCTTTGCTAAATAGGTTGAGATAAAGAGCTTATCTATCATTGAGTGAGGGGAGAAGGGACTCAGCACCGGAGGTGGATTCACAAGCTAAGTCCTGTTAAAGCCGGTCAGCCATTCAGAGAAACTATTAAGAGTTTTCTAGTTTGCTATAAATGGTATAAAGTAACATTCAAAAAGAAGCACCTTAAAGATCGGGTTTGAGCTGGAGTCACCTGTACGAAAAAGAGATTTTAGAGGCAATATCAGGATGATCAGGCATCACCAGTCTTCCTTATTTACCATGCTCACTCTACTCCTCAATTTTCAGGTTCACAGCCAAAGATTGTGCGGCGCATCTTTACAAACAGCCGTGAGCGCTGGAGGCAGCAGAATGTGAACGGTGCCTTTGCTGAGCTGCGCAAGCTCATCCCCACTCATCCTCCCGACAAGAAGCTGAGCAAGAACGAGATTTTGCGCCTGGCTATGAAGTACATCAACTTCCTGGCCAAGCTGTTAAATGACCAGGATGATGTGATGGGTGGGGAGGCTGCAACTCGGGTGCGGGATGGACGGGACGGGGGACTAGTGAGGGAAGACCTCCTGCAGGACATGTTGAGTCCAAACTCCAGCTGCGGGAGCCTGCTGGATGGAGACGGCAGCCCAGACAGCTTCACCGAGGACCAGGACTCATCAGTGGAGTCCAGAGCATCTGGGCGAGGACTGCACCACTCGGCCATGACTGTGGACACCAGTAACCAACGATGACTGAAAGCTAACGGAGAAAGAGACTTGAGTGAAACAGTGTGGAGTGGATACAGTGCTTCATGGAAGCTGATGTACCTGTGATGATGTTCACATTGTGTGCAGTCATGACTGTCTTTTCCCCCTTTTCTTTATGTCTTGTGCTCCTCTTCATTTTGGATGCTGCCCCCTATGGGTAAATGCTGGTACGGGGGAATGATCATGGTAGATTTTGGTCCTTGAGATAAGAGAGCATGGATTTGAAACACAGGCCAGATTTTCAGAACGGTACCCTTTCTAGAATTCAGCTCCATCATTTGGTCAGGTACACCTGATATCACTTTTGAGTGATTTTTAAAATGCTGTGTGTGGAAAATCCCATTGAATGTCCCAGGGATTTTATTTCCTTAATATCCATCAGTGTGGGAAATGTTGGACAGTACTATTACTGGTGTTGGCGGTTGATGAGACTTTTTTTGTATAGAACATGGTTATATTATATTCATGTTAATAACTGTACCCACAATAGCAGCTAAACTAATACAGAACAAAAGCTGCCATTTTGTAAATGGCATTTAAGTATGACCTTCTTTGATAAAACCTACGCAATCAATCATACACACACACACACACACATATATATATATATATATATATATATATGTGTATGTATATGTGTGTAAGAAGGTTGTGATGGTCAGAGGTACAAGTGTGATGCTCCAAGTGTACATAAATAAACAAAATAATGTTGTACATGTGTATCTAAAGCCGAACCCCACACATCTGTACTGTTCATCTTCATTGTGATTATGGTACAATGAATATCACCTCCTTTTCTTTTCTTCTGTCCTTCATATCCCTATCTAAATCATTCTTAAAGAATCCAGTAAGTGTGTTATCACTGTATTTAAATTTTATCCAATTGATCTGCTTTTTCAGCAGACTATTGAGTAACCAGTCTTGGTACCTTTAATTCTTTTTTGTGTATTAAAAAACAACAAAGCTGTTATTTTAATGTGATATTCAGTAGACAGACTTTGTTCTAAGGTGAAGATGAAATCTATCTATAAACATGCAATGTTATATCTTACAGAATTTTATAGAACATGAAATAAAAATGAACAAACAGGTGTGAAGTCTAATACTAATTTTTGTCAATCACTCACTCACTCCCTCATAAAATAAGATAGTTGTGTTAATTAAGTGCCACTTATGCCATGAATCACTTTAGGCTATTCAGTCATCATGCTCAGAATACATTATTTATTTATATATAAATATATATATATATATTTTTTTTT
>JAODTV010000007.1:28085826-28098498 GCA_025399955.1 Galeichthys feliceps
ATATTTTGTGAGATATTACAGAAATAAACATACATCACAATGACCAAATTTCAGAGGGAACTAAATTTCACCGATTTTATGGAATCAAAAGGTTGTCTAGCTTTAATGAGCAGAAAAGCATCTGAGAAAACATCAAACCTTGAGACAGATGAGCTAGAACAGCAGAAATCCACACTGGGCTCCACTCATGTTGGCCAAGAACAGGAATCTGAGGCTACAGTGAGCACAGGATCACTGAAACTGGACAGTTTAAGCATGTGACCACTGCAGCCTCAGATTCCTGTTCCTGACTGACATGAGTGGAACCCGATGTGGTCTTCTGCTGTTGTAGCCAGTGTTTCTCAAGTTTTGGCATGTTATGCATTCTGAGATGCTTTTCTGCTCACCAGGATTGTGAAGAGGGGTTATTTGAGTTATTGCAGCATTTCAGTCAGTTCAGATCAGTTTGGCCATTCTCCTCTGACCTCTCTCATCAGCAAGGATGGAACCAACAGAACTGCAATTCACCTGAACATTAATTGAAGCCCTTGTGGCCTGTATCTGCATAATTTTCTGCATTGCCACATGATGCCACATGCTTGGCTAATTGTATAATTGCATGGATGAGCAGGTGTACAGGTGTTCCTATAAGTGGCTGATGAAGGTGTCTAGGTTGCACAGTGTGTAGAGGTACCAGAGCTCTTCGTGTTGGCCTCATTTCCTATTCTCTTCATGCTGCTGGGTAACTGGCTGGGTTGTGGGGCAGTGGGAGGAGCCATTGGGGACACAGGGTTGCTATTGATCATATTACATACATGACTCTGGAAACAGAAGGAGGACAGTGAATGAGTATGAAGCTTAGCAGAGGTAAAATATCATACACAAACAGACTCGTTACTCTCATGTGCGTGCGTGCGCGCGCGCGCACGCACACACACACGCATCACTTTTACACATGTACCATAGTTACTCATGCAGGTAAACGATCCTACTCTTACAGATAACAGAACACAAAGCTAGGAAAAGTTAGTGCATATGCACACGGACATTGCTGTATAGCAGGGATGAGTGTTGTTCATTCAGTACCAGAAAACAGTCACATGGTGGATCATGCAGTGTCCAAATGGTGGTCAATGCCACAGCCCGGTTTGGCGTTAGTGGTTAGTGTTTTGAGTGTGTCAGACAGGGATCATGCAGAATCAGCAGAGTGCAGTGAGGATCCCACCCCGATTTACACACCTGGCTTCCCTGGGAGGTGCGTCTGGAGGAGATCCAAGAGGCAGCCTTCAGCCGGCCCAACTCTAGCTGTACCATTCCCCTGGCACACTGCATCAGGGCACAATGTATGGCATGTGATTGATGCACTCATGCATTAATGTATACACACACACACACACACACACACACACACACACACACACACGGCTGTATGCATGGCAGTGTTGTAGTTAGCTACTCTCAAGTCCACACTGGGTCTGAAATCAGCAGCTGTTTAGTCATAGTGAAGTCAAAGTTTAGTGTTACACTTGATTTTAATTATGCATACATAAGATGCTTACTCTGCGTGTATCCTGCTCATCCACTGTGATGCTTGTGCACATCATCAGAAATTAACTCTGCGTAATATAAGCATGACGAGTGAGGGAAGTGCACCATAATGTGATGCAATTCTAACAGGAGCTGTGTCAAATGAAACTGCTCTTGTACAATTCAATATTATCTGTAAGTATATTAATCATTTCAAGTGTTTTTTTTTTTACATGATTTTCCATACAAAATATTTACCAAACCTCTTATGTGCAAACCCAACTCAATACAGGCTCCATGTACTTATCTTCTAGTTCTTCTAGATTACAACATAATGGCTATTTTTATTTTTAAGGTCTTTCACCACAGCAATATTGAATTCTCCAATCTGATTAGATGTTGATACATTTTCTATAACAGAAGCTCTGACAGCAGTATTGGCTGTAATTCAAATGACAGGTTTATATTAATAAACCTCTCTCACAATTTGCAGGTCGACATGGAAATCTGACATTCAGAAACGTGTTTTAGCTCTGTCCTGCCCCCCAGTGGAGAAGACTGGACTTCCTCCAGATGTACAAACGATATGATCATATGTAAGTATGTGAACAAAGCTGCAATGCTGCACTCATAGTTACACCTTCACATTGAGATCAAGGCCAAAGTCCATTAACCACTGTGCTAACAGAATTATTAAAAACATTTCTGTAACCTACTTACACATCATAGCATACAATCTTTAGTATAAAAAAAAAAGCAAATCCATGTCACAAGTTATGAAAACTGAATCAGATCCATGTTCAGGCTGTTGCTGGGGGTTCAGGCCTGGAAGTGCTACAGCAGTGTAGGTCTGTCTGTCTGTTTCATTCTTCCTCACTGTTTCTCACACACAGCATATTTCATTTAATATCTTCCAGGCTATTCCAGATGTGCGTCTAGCTTGTATCGGCTGAACATTTACAGCTATTGTGTGGCTGCGGAGAGAAGCTTTAACTACGAATGAGCTGAACTCCAGCGGAGCAAAAGTCAAGTAATTCAAAATGCTGGAAAAACACCACTTCTAGCAATAACATGTCTGCTCCATCAAAAGAGCACATCAAGATGGACATTAATATAAATATCAATACAGCAACGTTTACTAACTTTTTTTTAAATGACATCAAATCTAATAAATTAATAATAGTATATAATGAACATTTTGTATTTCCTAATCTGACATCGACAGGCTTCATTCCACAGTGACACGAAAATGGGACAATCCTCAGTATACACACATCGATAGCGACACCTTGTGGTGGTTTAAACAAGTGCCTTGCAGCCAGATTTGACTAAATCTCCTCTAATCCTGTCTGGGCTGTGGTACGTTATCACTAGTGGTGTTGTAAGCAGGGTTTAAGACTTTAGTCTGTGCTTACCTTAAGGACAGCAGCGACAGTCTCCTGAGAAGCTCGTCTCATATCCTCTCCATCCACAGACAGGATCTGGTCTCCCTGCATGAGCCTGCCATCCAAGTCAGCTGCACCACCTTTAACCACATCAGAGATGAACACACCTGTGCCATTCCTGCAGAAATGAGAGAGGAGACGCAGAAAATAGGTCAAATAATATAATGAAGCATTTTCTTCATTGCAGCTCTGGGAAATAGGAATGGGAGATATGACTCCATCACACTGTTTGAAGAGAGTTTTATGATCCTAAAAAGCTTTCAGCAAAACAACGTTGCTTTTTAGAAAACATGAGAAATGGAAAGGATGGAAAAATATATGATAATTTTACATTTTTAAAGATTCTGTACAAAATAACACCAAATCAACTGTTTCCATTCAGAGGTTGTAATTGCTATAAAAACAGTGATAAAAAGATATTGTAATGAACACAGTATCTGCAAAAACTATGACATAATTTATCACAGTATTACATCGTCAGACTGTTTAGCCCTATGTACTGTACATTTTTGTGCTGTTGCTGCTCTGATATCACTAACTCGTGAGTTTTATCCTGTGGGTCTGAGTGAGGAATACACAGAAGTGTTAATGGGCTTCCCAGAACTAGGATGTAAACCTGTTTGAGATGACAACAGCTTTACTCAAATGTGATTTACAAAAACTGAGCTTTAACATTCAGACTAATCAGGAAGCATGGAGTGGAGCTAACAGCTGAAACACTGGCCACCTACCTCTTGCCCACGATGCTGAGACCAAGACCACGGCCGCTCTTCTTCTGCAATTCCACAGAGAACACGTCCAGGTTCTCCTCATCACGGTACTGTGCTTCATCCCGCAGAACAGTCAGACGCACTTTAGCGGGAGTCTGCCTCAGAGCCGCGATAGCATCCTCGTGAGCTACACTGCGCAGGTCCACGCCGTTCACCTACAAGGGATGACACAGAGCATTTTAGAGCTTCAGGCTATACAAAATATTCAGTCTTTATGTATTACAGATTATAAACTGAATTAAAGATTACATAATTGAAATAATAAAAATATCTTGTTTTTGTTTGAACCAAGCGAAAAAAGACAGTAACTGTGATATTTGCCATCATACCTAATAATGGTTAGAGCAGGTTAGAGCTATGCAACATTTGCAGAAACAGTTTTCTGCACTTTGATAGACCAGACTTCCTGGGCCCTCAAAGCAGCCTGCAGTACTAATTTTATTCAGCAGATGGAAGCACATCCTCAGGCTGCTGCAGACCAATGGGGCTCAGAGAGGGTTTGTTTTTTTGGAGGACCATGATTACAGGTTTGCTTTCACACAAACAAATTCCTGTTCAATGACTGTTCTTTGCCTTTCCTCCTCTCAGGAATGTTTATTTAATTACTGTATAGCTTGCATTTCTTCACTTGATGTAAACCAAGTCCACTTTGTCAGGTGGATCACAGAGCAGTATCTCAGTTGACAAAATTACCAGAGCCTGGTCCGGGTGGGGTGAAGGCAGGTGTGAGAACACCCTTACTCTTTTAGGAGCAGTGTTCCTACAGTGAAATACATTTGTGATATCACTCTGTCTATCTCGCCACCTTTCTTTTTGGTATCTCACCTCCAGTATCTGGTCTCCAGCCCACAGTCGGCCGTCCCGTGCTGCTGCTCCCTCCTCATACACCTCATGGATCACTATAGCATCCTGGAGGGAGGGGGGAGGGGAGAGAGCGAGAGAGAGAGAGAGAGAGAGAGAGAGAGAGAGAGAGAGAGAGAGAGAGCGAGATAAAAACACTAAACTGCTCAACTCTGTCCTTGGATTTTCACCCATCATTAAACAGTATTTATTTTAAACCATTCAAAATGAATAACTTTCCTCACACATTTTGAAATGGCAGAGAAATAATTAAAATTCACTTCCATGTCACAGGTAAAGACAAGATGGATTTCAGTATTACATTCTCCTATTCAGTGATTGATTTAACAGCAGCCAAAACTGTACTGAAATATAATCAGTTATAATAACAACTAATAATAATGTTTTGTTTTTCATCCACATCAGCTAATTAAGATAGCCAGCTCAGCATGCACATTCTGTGGCTGTATTTTGATATTTGGATCATCCACTGATTATTATTATTATTATTATTATGAACATAACCGATTTGAATTAGAGATGGTACAATACCATTATTTCTAATATGAATACAGATACTGAAACCTTGAGTATCAGCAGATACCGATCTGATATTGTTTTCTTTAAAAACTAGTAAGTTTTTAAAAAATTCTTAATTGAAGCATTTCACAGTTAAACTATTTCACAAAAATGACTTACACTGTAAATATTAGAAATATAATAAAATATAAAATATCAATATAATAAAATCAAACCGAACACAAGAAAAACTTTAGACGTTCCAAAAATACATTTCTTTTCCAAATCCAATTCTAATCTTTGCCCTTTGTTACAGGCTCTTTTCCTGAACACTTCAGCAATTTCAACAAGTCCAAAAATGTTTAATTCTGGATATTCCAATGCATGTTGTATCAACATAAACATATGCTCTGTTTTTAGTTCTCATACTGACTGAACAGGAAAATGCCAGTGAAGAACACAAACTGCCAACAGTCCTCACTTGTGACCATTCAAATGTGAACTGGTTTGCAGAACACGTGGGGGAAAATGATCTAAAACTAGCCAGCAATGGATATCAATGCATGTTACTTATGGATGCCATTTTTTACATTTTTGGATGCCAAAATAAAGACCCAAAGACTTTGATGAAATACTGCAAAAACACAGACCTTCGAAGAATACTACTGATCTAAACTGTGAATGTGGTCCACATGCTTGGTCAGTAAGCAAGAGCAGTGCAGATGTGTCCCATACCAACTGTGTGTCTTTCCCTCCGACAATACTGAGACCGAGTCCAGAGCGGCCCTTAGAGATCTCTATCACAGTATCCTGCCCTGGCACTATGGGACACGTAGCAGGGTCTGCAAACAAGGGAGAAAGAGAGGTGGAACAATGAAAAGAAAAACGTGAGTGAGGGAGAGAATCCAAGTGTGGAAATGTCTACTTTTGCTAAACGTCACAGAAGTGAAAGCAATTTTATCTTCCGAGATATTACAACAGCCAGTGATTAAAAGGTTTAAGAAATCAATAACGAATGTGCAAATGTGTCATTTTTTCCCCATTTCAGCATCGAAGAGACTGGAACATAAACACTGGAGAGAACACCTGCTGCTAAAATCAATACATAACGATGAACACTTGGATTACAGAAGAGACACAGGGGTTGTGTTTATTTATTAGGGACTAAAATTAATGATTCAAGTAAGATTTACACAGTCTCAACACAGTGGCTTAAAATCAAATCTAAACATAAATTTAGGACTCAACATGCATTTTTAGTCGCAGTAATAATACTCCGATTCCAGTGTCTAGTTCTACATTAGCTGTTGAACTAAACCCACACATTGAGCAGTACAGGAGCAGGTGTTTTTATTTTGGTTACTAATTGTATTTGATCTGGTTTGATCATTTACAAATCTTTTCGAGCAGATTTATTTCTGCCATATTTTCAAAAGTTTAGGAAATGCAGATTTTCTTTATACTCGTGTGTGTATGTTGATGAATGCTACTCACTCAAACTCAAACATGGCTAAAATGACAAGCGAAAGGCAAAAACAGACTTTCTCGGAAGTAGACGTTATTTTGACTCCCATCTACGCCAATAAAAATATTTATTACTTAAGAGAGCAGCAGCACCTGAAAAGCAAAAATGTGGAGCCAAAATGAAAATGATTTGACATGAAAATGGACAAAGTATACACTGGTCAGCCATAACATTAAAACCACCTGCCAAATAATGTGTAGTTCCCCCCACCTGCTCCCAAACAGCTGTAACCCACTGAGGCATGAACTCCACAAGACCTCTGATGGTGTGCGGTGGTATCTCGCAACAAGATGTTAACAGCAGATCCTTTAAGTCCTGTAGGTTGTAAGGTGGGGCCTCCATGGATTGGACTTGTTTGTTCAGCACATCCCACAGATAATTGATCGGATTGAGATTTGGGGAATTTGGAAGCCAAGTCAACACCTTGAACTCTTGGACCAAAGGTTTCCCAGTAGAACATTACCCAGAGCATCACACTGCCTCCGCTGGCTTGCCTTCTTCTCATAGTGCATCCTGGTGCCATCTCTTCCCCAGGTAAGTGACGCACATGCACCCTGTCATCCACATAATTTAAAACAAAACGCTGTTCATCAGACCAGGTCACTTTCTTCCATTGCGCCATGGTCCAGTTCTGATGTTCATGTATCCATTGTAGGCACTTTCGGCGGTCGACCAGGGTCAGCATGGGTACGCTGACCGATTTGCAGCTATGCAGCCCCATACACAGCAAGCTGCGATGCACTGTGTTCCGACACCTTTCTATCATAGCCAGCATGAACTTTTTCAGCAATTTGTGCTACAGTAGCTTTTCTGTGGGATCAGACCAGACAGACTAGCCTTTGCTCCCCACTCGCATCTATGAGTCTTCACGGCCCATGACCCCCATCACCAGTTCACCAGTTGTCTTTCCTTGGATCACTTTTGGCAAGTACTACCCCCACTGCATAACGGGGGGACACCCCATAAGACCTGCCTTTTTGAAGATTCTCAGACCCAGTCGTCTAGCCATCACAGTTTGGCCCTTGTCAAAGTTACTCAGATCTTTATACTTGCCCATTTTTCCTACTTCCAACACATCAACTTCAAGAACTGACTGTTCACTTGCTGCCTAAAATATCCGATGACTGGACAGGTGCCATTTTAATGTGATGATCGGTGTATATCTACTGTACACGTACGTGACCACGGACACCAAACAAATCACACAGAGAAAGTGCTGTTTAACTGTTGTTGTTGTTTTTTTTTGTTTTTTTTTTTATTCAAAGTGAAGTGTCACATCGATTCTCAGCCCTCCCTGATGCCATGTGAGAAAAGCAGAAGGGCATGTGCGTGCAATGCAGGAAGTGAGTGGTCCACAGCACAATAGGGAATATGACACATTACAGCTTGAGACATACCAGATCGGTCACTTAGCGTTGGCTCGAATAAAATATTGCACAGCATTAAAAGAAGATCCTGTGGCAAATGGAACTGAAAAACACACCACCTGAGCATGTCCTCCTTTTATACAGGGGTATTACTAACTGAATGACTGGTCTCATTTGTCTTAACTTATGGATTTATGTTGACTTGCTTCCTTTATTTTTTTCCCCACATTTATTGCCTTTAATATGAAATTTCATTCAATTTGTGTGAGTAAAAATACACAAGCCATTTAAACTTGACACTGTAATCCATATATAAAAGTGAAGTGTAACATTGCGATTTATACGATTTGAAGCCAATCAACTGAGCTTTCCATTAGTTGGTGTTCTTCTGCGCAAATTTGCACACGCTCAGAAACATGGGTAGGATATGAATGTTTTTCTGTGGTTTCTGACCTTGTATTAGATGTTAGATTTCTGGCCTAATAGCAGCTATATTAAGGTGGTGTCACATCGAAATTACGCATAACATGGACGGCTCGTTTTGAGTACGTTTGAGAAATCACGTTCAAGGTACGTTTTTCCAATTTTTGCCGAACATAGTAAATTTTACGTTGAAGTCGTTGAGTCCACGCATGCCTTACGTTTATATAGGTTCGGCTCGCACAAAATGACTTTCCTTACGTTCAGGGTACGCACAATTATTTTACGTTAACTACGTCCGTTTACGCATGGCACGTTTGATCTACATTCCAAGTACGTTTGGCACGTTTCATGTACGCTTCAACTACGTTTTGTCTACGTATCACGCACGTGGACCTCGTTCCATGTACGTTCAGCATGTTTATTACGTATGGCTTACATTATGTACGTGTGCCTCATTCATTTACGTTCACCACGTTTATCACGTTAGACTTACGTTCTTTACATTTTACTTACGTTCAGCTTACGTTTAATGCGTTTCTTCAAACCTCGCAAAAACAAGCCATCTTTTGAACATGATCAAAAGTTGGCTCGTTCGCGACATTTTGCGTACGTTCCAACTACGCTCACCTTGTTCACTATGTTCGCTTACGTTTCACCTACGTTTTTCCTTACATTCGGGAAAATTTGTGCGTAACCTATGCGTAAGCCCGATGCGACAGCAGCTTTACACAGTGGGGCGAAGATATGAAGTTTATCTTCTCGTATTGAAAAATATTTTCACTTGTTCACCACTCGAAGATAAACTTCATATCTTCGTGCAACCGTGTAATAATCGGTCTACGCTGCGTTATACTAAAGTGTATTTTATCACCGCCTGCAGCTTACACTCCATTCTTCATGTTGCATAATATTACTGTGCAGTTACACTATTTATAGTCTCCATACTACTTATTTTGGCTGTTTATTCCCATCACTCCACTTTATTCCATCCTGCCAGCCACCGGACCCGGTTGGTGCCCTTGCGTTTAGTATTATTTACAGTAAGCAGGCAACTAAACTCTTTCTACCATTGTTTTGGCTGAAACTGTGTTAAAGATTCATAACCACAATTATTTCATGTCAAATAAAGTTTATTGTTTAAATGAGGAGTTTAACTGAGAGACAGTTTTGTTTGAAAAAAAGTGTTCTATAAAAAACCCATGTTTTTCAGAAATGTTTACTGACAGTTCAACAACTGCCCTTAGACTTCCAGTATAAGAAAATCATTTGTGGTAATTGTGAATATTCTACAATAGAGCTTGGACTAAAAAAAAAATGCTGAAGTACTCATTAATTCACTGTGAACTGGGACACACACACACACACACACAGTCCACTACCCGTTCTCCATACTAATCAGTACTACCACTGCAGCAAGAGGATTCCCTGATCCTTCTCTCACTATGCTCTCTGGTGCACACACACACACACACCCTTCTGTCTCCTATGGACAGACACACACACTGGCTAATGTCCAGGAAACCATGGAAACGGACAATGCAGCAAAAGCCTGTTGCAACTGTTTGGTAATGAAAGAACACCCAGACTGACTCGCACAATCCGCACAGATGCACTACATACCACCAGCACTCAGACAGACAGACAGACAGACAGACAGAATGTGGATCATCCAAGGTGCATTTTGATGTGTTGTAATATTTGGCATTATGATATGTAGCCTATTAAGCAATCACTAAACGCTATGGGAAATCTGCCAGGGGTCCACCCTCACACAGACTGGGGCAGACAGACAGACAGACATGGGTAGCCAGTGTCATTAATCTGCCAAACTCCAAGTGTCCACTTCAGCGTCCCCGGATGTTGTTCTGTTCTGATATATGGCTCGGTGATGAGAAAACGGCTGACCCAGCAGGTGCACACCCTGGACATGCGACTACACATGAAGAAAATAAAACCATACCTGAGCATATAAAGCTTTGACTAAGGGGTGCAGACGTGATACTGCGACAAGCCACACACCCCCACACACACACACACACACACACACACACACACACACACACCCACCTATACCGTCAGGGGTGTGGACACTGGGTGGGACAGGGAGGCATCTGCTTTGCTTAAAATGAGGCAAGCTCTCTCTGAGCTCAAATCCCATCCCTGAGAGGTCTAGTACTTGTCCATGCAAAAAAATAAAAAATAATAATAAAAAAAAAATTTCACATAACTCGATCAACGTGTGCATTTGAACTATAAACCTATGAAGCATCATTATTTTGCACTTGGAGAGAAGGATCTGCAAAATGCATCCGTCTTGGATCGGTGTGTGTGTGTGGGAGACAGTGTGTGTGTGTGAGACAGTGTGCATTTGTTCATCCTTTGCAGGCGAGTGTGTGAAAACCCGGACACACAGCTGCACACACCTGGATACAGTCGGAAACGGGAGACGGACCTGGTTGCTATGGAGCTCGGACCGCCCTGCGCCATTCTGCCTGAAGGCGCGCGCGCGCGCGTGAGCGTGTGCACGCGCGCTCTCTCTCACACACACACACACACACACACACAGAAAGGTAAACGACCCGTGCACATAAAGAAGCCATGTTATTCCAACTTCATGCATCTCTCCTAGTACAAATTAAAAATTAAATTGAAATAAAAAAAGAGGATGAGGAGGATGAGGATGAGCACCAAGCGAGGAGCTGAGGAGCATCTGCAGACAGGTAACAGTCAGGTGTGCAGCTTGATGAACTGATCCTACCTTTCACTTGGCTCTCATACTCCGTGAGGATCTCCTTCTCCTTCTTAAACTTCACCGTGACAGACATGATGGTCCAAGCCCGAGGTTCTGTCTCTGCGGTGCGAATTTACTACTGATCCCAAACTGCTTCCTCCTCCTAGTCCTCCTCCTCCTTCTTCACTGGCACCGATGCGTCATATCCAGCCACGGGTTGGATCACCACGATCAAAAAAATAAATAAAAAATACAAGCAAGCAAGCAGTCCAAAATCAAAATTCAAGCTGTCCTTGGTTTAAATGTCCTCCACTTTGCGACACGCGCTCGTGCCCACTGTCACACCTGGGAGAGAGAAAATAACAACGAGTGGCACTTAAGGCCAAAGGGCGTCGTTACATGGCACGTTCAAGGCGAACCTCAGAAGAAGAAGAAGAAGCAGCCTGGATTTCTTTCTGTCTTTCTTCCTTTCCGTCTTGTTTTTGCTCACGCAGTACTCAAGAGGACGGAAACCGGGCTCCACTAATCAAATGCGTGTGTGTGAGAGAGAGAGAGAGAAAGAGAGAGAGAGCGCAAAAATATTCACGCCTCCCAATTCGGCTTCCCAAACACTCCAACACACCTCCACGGCACTCCCCACTACAGTCAATTGAGAAGGGCGGGGTTGGGGGCGTGGCCTAGACAGGGTGGGTAAGCAGGCAGAATTGACAGGCAGCTGATTGTCACGTGTCCTCCACTATTCCCAGTGAATAAAATACAGTCCAATGCCCAGTACAGTAGAGAAGTACAGTACTAGCTGGACTACCAGTACATCTCTACTGTCTGCGATGCTACAGTGCTTGGTTCAGGATGGTGCCCTTGGAGCTGCAGGGGGTTGTGAGTAAACACAAATTAGAGCGCTGATTGGTTAATTGGTGCCATTAACTGTGTTCAGTCACAACACTGACATCGCGCCAAAAAGAAAGAAGAAGGAGGAGGAGGAGGAGGAGGAGGACAGCTGCAGAGTGAGTCTACAGGCGAGGCGCAGTACTACCATGTGGATTTGGATTTGGATTAATTTGGTCAAATATACATGTGTAAAACAAACCTAGTATAAATATACCGAGGATAACACATAAAGTATAAAACACTTATTTCCAATGTGGTCCTCTTGGCAGCAGGCAGCAAAATACAATAATAACCAAATAATATTTTATATAGAAAAGATCTAGTTAATAAAAAGAACACATGACTAGTTTATAATAGCACCCATGGTACGGCAATTAAAAATTTGTTGTAAATACATCATAAGACTGAGATTGGAATTTACTCCATAAAAACTGTGTTTGTGAAACACAAACACTGGGTTTGATATTGCAGATTATTATTATCCCCCCCCCTTGTCTGCATTTTTTGTCTCGTAGTTTAACACACCTGAGAGTGTCAACTATTTGTGAGATAAATGCAATTTTTAGTCTTGCAGCCCAGGGTTTTTTTTATGTCCTGGTGCGTGTCAGTGACCATCACCAGCCCTCCCTGGTAACTACCTTGTTTATCTTTATTGGGT
>JAODTV010000007.1:28297617-28309335 GCA_025399955.1 Galeichthys feliceps
TTTTTGCTGTTTTACTAACATAATACAATAGCAAGTATGAGAGATGTTATCACATGCTGAGGCTTCCCGTGTGAAAAGTGTCCACATTTTTCCCCTCTCTGATCTTCAGACAAATCCGTGTCACTGCAATGTCAAGCGCTACTTCAATTTCACTAGAGTGCGTCCGCTGGTCTGCCTCCACCGGCTCACTCTCCCTGTCATTAATACAAGCTCCAATGGAGTCAGCCACTTCATCACACGCAAGTGATTGCTGCATTGGCCTGTCAGACTGCACCCAGTGTGTGTGCGCGCGCGCATCTTTTACAAACTGCAGTGTCCTTGCCACAGCATGCTCAGCTCAGCTCAGGGATGTGGAAATAGATTTAGTCCATTCCCCTGCGTCTATGATAAGTTGCCAAAGCTGGCATGGGACACTTGTGCTTAACAATATCTCATGAGGTGAACTCTCCATCTTTATCAATCTTATTCTACATTTTGTGTTTTCTTGTTAAAAAAATTCCATTCTACTTTGTTGCTAAATCAGCTTTGATCTGAAACACCTCCTGAAGGTGGTAGTCCAGTTTACTCACCGACCCTGATAGCCCTGTGTATGTGTGATTATACCCAGCCTCTGCTCTGGTTTCCTCTCGTCTTTGCACTTACTGCACGAGAGCAGAGCTTATCAATACAGCAGCAGGATAAGAGGCAGGAGATTTATAGTGCTCTTCCCCATGAGAGAGAAAGACGCAGTACCGAGCTCCCTCCCTCTGCGTGAGAAGCCCATTCCTCATCCAGCTGTGTTTTATGAGTGCACTTACTCACTTTCTGTCTCTCTCTGATAGTGGCAAGTTATAGAAGGAGATCAAGGCTGGACACGTTCTTGCAGCTCTCTGGGGTTTGACACCCTTCTGTGGTGTCCCAAAATGGGGAGGGAGTTTCCTGCACTTTCAACCTCACTGATTCCTCACACCCTGTAGTGTGCACTACAGCAGGTCATTGTGTCCTCAAGCAGAGGCAAGGTGAAGGAAGTAGATGAGAAATGACGAACCAAGCCAAGGTCGGAGGACAAGCTCCAACAGGGCGACTGATGTTCGCCTCCCGTTGCCTTGCATCTTCTGTAACAAGTTGCACTCGGACACACTGCAGGCATGCACTTACATTCTGTACTGGCATAAAAGGAAGTAGCTTTTAAATTTTTTTTTAATTATAAAACAGAAGATGCAGTATTGTGTCAAAAATAGTAGCTAGCTACCAGTATCACTGTCCATATTGATATACTATTTGGACACACTATTTAGCGCAGTGGAGTGTGCTTTTGGATCTTGTGGCTGGCTATAGAATATGTCACCTTATGTGTTGTTTGCTTGTTTTGCTGGCTGGGTTTTATTCTTCTGCACGGATTTGCTAGACTGAACAGCCAATCAGAGGCCATTCTTCCAACACTGGCCTCTGATTGCAATTCAACAGTGTTGAGCTTTTGTTGACCCCTTTAGTGACTTTATTTAAAAAAAGAACCTAACAACAAATCTAGTGACTTTTTGAGCAGAGGTTAGCAACTGTGCTGCACTCAATACAGCTTTCCAGCTCACATCACAGCTGCTGGTTATACAAGTAAAAAAAAGCAGGTTCAGTCAACCCACCACTAATGTGTAAAACCTGCATGAGCTGATGTTCAACAGCAACAACCAGAACACCGGTGTTCCCAGTGAACTTCACTGATCACCAAAGTTCCCAATAGCCAATCACTGATCACCATTGTTCTCAATACCCAGTCACTGATCACCATTGTTCTTAATGCCCAGTCACTGATCATCAATGTTCTCAATGCCCAATCACTGATCACTATTTTTCCTTTTGACCAATTACCGATCACCATTATTCCCATCGACCAATCACTGATCACCATTGTTCCCAACAAGTAAGCACTAACCACCATTGTTTTCAACACCCAATCACTGATCACCATTTTTCCCAACACCCAATCACTGATCACCATTGTTCTCAACGCCCAGTCACTGATCACCATTGTTCTCAACACCCAGTCACTGATCACCATTGTTCTCAACACCCAGTCACTGATCACCATTATTCCCATCGATCAGTCACTGTAGCCAGTAGCCAGGTTATCTAATTCACATGTCTTTGGACTGTTGGAGGAAACTGGAGCACCCAGAGGAAACCCACACCAGCATGAGAAGTACATGCAAAATCCACTCAAAGCCCCTGGTCGACCAACAGTTTCAAACCCAGGACTTGCTTACTGTGAGGTGACAGTGCTAACCACTGAACCACCGTGCTGCCCTGGTTCATTTTAAACTTCCTTTAATACTCAAAGGATCATGATGATTTGACAAATATGCAAATTGGTCTGGGGCAAATTCTAGTGACTTTTTGAACATGCATTAGTTACTCTCCCCTGAAAAGAGTTGGCAACACTGATTCACCATGCTTAGTCTGTGCTAATGGACATGGGCAACAGCATACCAGTGATTACAATGTGGGATACAAAAGTTAGAGGTGTGGTTGACCATACATGCTTGACGACATTCAACTGGTTGTGTGAGAACACTTTATATTAATGTCTGGTATGGTTGTGCTGCTGGCATCAAGCTCCACGAATAGAAGGAGAAAGGAGGAAACGAGAAAAAAAAGTTATTATTTTGGTCTTATCTCACTCTTGTTTGTTTTCAGACATGAATGCAGACCTTCACAGCTACCCAGATAGAGAAACACATGGAGAAACAGACAGACCCATGGAGTAACAACAGGAAATTATTGTACTAATGTCGTGGGGCCTGTGCCTGTCTAAATCAGAGGTGGTATGTGATCTCACCCGGGCCAGCTGTATGTCTGCGCTGATAATCGGGTGTGGAGCAAGAGAGTAGGACTCTTCTCCACTTCCTTCTCATCCTCTTCTTCACTTTGCAGGCTGTTTCCTGGCTCTGGAGCAGCTCTACCACACGCTGGGGAGCTGTATGTCTTGTGTATGAGCTCCTCTAGTTGATCCAGTGCCAAGCTCGAACAAACAACTGGAGAGATCGTCACTGTCAATAAATTTTTTCTGAGTCATACACAGGAATTAGAAGAACATATTTTTACTTCATCATATAGATTATTATTGAGATGTCTGTAAATATCTAAGAGATATAAGAGTGCCAAAACACTCTTTTTTGTCTGAGGACTTTATAGTATAGAGTGATACACAGGTCACACTCCTTCACAGAGCAGGCTATCAATCTCAGTGTTTACTGAGTGAGTGTGACCTTCAGTCTGAGAGATGGCTGTGTAAGCTTATCTGCCTGGCTGTGGTTTACACGCCTTGTGTACGTGGGGTGGGAGGGTGGGGTCCCATCGCAACCTATGAGTCAGCAGAAATGGAGTCAGTCTTCACCTACAGATCTCCGAGGGACTGCAGAACCTAGAGGAAGGGCTGAGGGAGACACACCCATAAGGGCAAAGTGGAGAACAGAGAAATCTTTGTTCTCCAGCTGTCTCTGATTTTATGTCCATTTTTTGCACGCCTCTCTCTCCATCCTTTTTTTCTCGCTTCACTCTTTTCCCTCTCCCTCCATCTTAAACACATCCTGTTTTTTGGCAAGTTGTTGGCGAGGAGAAACCAGCACTATACGGGGCCAAGCTCTCACTGTAGCCATGCAGGGTCACACGCCATGTGTGTTTAATCAAAATTCAATTACGGCACTGTAGCACGCTCTGAAGCCCCTCGGCCCAGGTTATGAAGTATGATGAAACAGGCCCAGGTTCTTAATTGGTTCAGTATGGAGCCAATATCTCCCCACCATGTTATGATAAATCACTTCCTGCATTGGAGGTATGTGTGTGCTGTCCCCTTTATGCGTGCTCTCTCTCTCTCTCTCTCTCTCTCTCTCTCTCACACACACACACACACACACACACACACACCAGAGGGTGCAAGTTCAAGGCTGTGGTGTGTTAAAGGTATAGTTAGTGATTTTGATGGAAGTTAGTTGAAGTGAGCTGTTTTGAAGCTCAAAAAAATCCAAATACAGCCTTTTTCAACAGTGTTCCCTCCAAAGCCATGCCTCCAAAACACATGCATCACTGTCTAAATGCTAGCATAAAAGTAGAAGATTTCTGAAATGATAGGTGATGTGATTGGCATATAGACGCTCCTTTGTCCTGCCTGGTTGTATATAATATAGCTGATAGCTCCTGTAATGTGAGTGGAAATTCAGCAAATATTACAAAAAAAAAATGTTGTAACACACACACACACACACACAAAAGAGCAGTCCTGTTTTGTTACTCTTGACTCTCCATTCCAAATCACATTCTCCAAAGCTGCTATTCAGCAAAATCTGCTTTGCACGGATTAATATTTTACAGCCGTGGGCTGACTACTTCTCTGGTCATCCCTAAAACCTTTGAAATGTCTAAAGCTGTAGATTTTTACTCACAGGAGCATCACCGCCACACCCTGATCTTGGCACAGGAAAACATGTATACGCGCACACACACACACAAACACACACACACACACACACACACACACACACACACACACACACACACACACACACACAGTTCTTCTGTTCACTTTACAGAATTACAGAAGCCCATGAAATTGAGGTTGTATCACTCAGAACTAAAGGTCAAGTGGAATTAACAATAAAGTGACAAACTTCACAAAATGGTGATTGAGCAGCAAATACATAGAAATGCCAGCGTTCCAACCCCACCTCCTATTCTCCACCCTTTCCTTTTTAATCCTTTGTTTTAATTTTCACCTTTTCACTCTAGATGCTGGCATGGTACCTGATAAGCCTCGGCCAGTATTCACCCATGGGCTCTGGTGCACCTGGCTCAGCTGGCACTCCACTCCTCTGATGATGCCTGGCATGCCGTGTGCAAAGACAAATTATGCATGTGTGTGAAGGCTGTCGAGCTGATATTTCATATTCATGTGTTTATGCCAGTATCTCCCAATCACATTTACCAATCTACTTAAAACCTAAAACAGGGCAGGCTGCCTGAAATGAGCAGCACCTGCTCCACAACACCCACACATACACATACAGCGCAAAGCAGAACCCCTCAAAACAGAGTGGTCTACATTACCATACCACTGAATCCTTCTCCCAGCCAAATCATCTCCAAAGCACACGATCCATCTATTAATGTTGTGTGTTTGAAGCTTGGCTCCAGCAAGATCAAGTCCCAGGATAAAGAAAAGCAACTACTAACAAAAAAAAAAAAACTTGGAAAGCACACTTGGAAAGATGGGACTGGTTGGAGTTCATAAGCTCGCTACTGACATTCATAACTGAACATGTGAGAGAACCCAAATATAATGAACAATTTCACTGATTTTTAGTCCTGGATCATCCTCTAATCATCAAACCACCCCAAAGAAGAATATTTGCCTCAAATAAAACACCATGCTTTCAGAATATGATTATGAGTTCTGATTATTATTTCAGATTATAAATACATAATTAGGTGGTGCCACCAGTTAGTAAGTTCTGGCACCCCAGACAACTGCAACCACATGCCTAAAAACTTGGATACACCACTGACTGTACTGAATTAGACTACATTAGAATCTCAAAAAAAAACAAAAAAAAAAACTTATATCTTAACTGCCAATACTAGCTTCTACCTTTATATGACCACATCAGAGTGTGCTCTATGTGCTTTATCCCACTTCTGTTGGAGAAGGCTCCCTTATTTCACCTATAGGGGGTGATGTTTCTGTAGTCTGTGAGTAGACTTTTGGCCTCTCTCCCACTTTGTTCCAGCCACCTCACCACATGTCACAGAGGAAAGATTTATAGAGCGCTACGCTGAAGGAGGACAAGTTAAATAATATGGCACACCTCGTATAACAACACCCTACACCCTAACGATTAAGGAGGCACAATAAGACAACCCTCTTTACTGCAAAATAAAAAGAGAGAGAGAATGAAAGGTGTAATAACAGCACATACAGATGCCCCTTTCCAAAAAAAAAAAAAAAAGCAATAAATGCATGCACATACCCCTAAAACTGGAGGTTTAGAACTAGCATGCTCTGACTCGATGACCTCGCCAGAGGTCATTCACAGAGCAACTCAAACAGGGTAAGAATGTGGGCTACAGACCTGAGTGTGTGTATGAAGTTAGGTGGTTCTCTTTTGTCAGGCCACAGTGCATCTGTGGGGTGGGAACATCATCTTGTCATCAGAAGAGCTCAGTCCCAAATGCCTGGCACTCGCTGTGGGGGCTGTGTACCTCAGCCTCAGGCGCTGCCCACGCTGTCATAGGGGAGCGTTTAGAGCCAAAGCCACAGGGAGAGTTAATAGAGCCTGACCAGAGGAACATACACACAAACTCACACATCAACACAAACACACACACCTGGCAGGTGTCCTCCATCTCTGCTGAGATCAGGGAGCACATTGCTCCAGAGACAGGACACTGCTGATGCAAGACCTTCCGGGTTTCTCTGCTTTTCTGTCTTGTCGTGTCTTTGTGAAAACGTGAAGCATGAGACATGTGTATGAATAGAAGGACAGACAGATAAAAAGTTAATTGTGCAATGGATAGATGGGTAGATGAATGGACCAATATTGGCTGGACCAATGAATAGGGATAAGTTTAAATAAAATTTTATATCTGGATTTCTCTAAAGCTAGTTTGTGACAATGTATATTGTTAAAATGACTATACAAATAAAATTGAACTGAATAGTGTAATTATTAGATAGATACATTTATACAAGTATACATATACACGTGTTTCAGCCAGGTGTTGGGCCACAAGCTACAAGAACAGCTTCATTTTGCCTTGGCATTGATTTTACAAGTCTCTGGAACTGTACTGGACTGATAAACACTATTCTTCCAAAAGAGTTTTCTCTCAGTTGTTGTTTTGATGATGGTTATAGAGAATACTGTCTAACACGTCACTCCAAAATCTCTCATAGCTGTACAACTGGGTTGATATCTGGTCAGTGTGAAGGCCATATGGGCATATGATTTGCATCATTTTCATACACAAATAACCATTCAATGAGTCCTCGTGCCCTGTGGATGGGGGCGGGGTCATCCTGGAAGAGACCACGCCTATCAGGATAGAACTGTTTCTTCATTGGATAAAGGTGATTAGTCAGAAGATCTTTGCAGTGTGCTTGAGTGTGGCTGACCACACTGATTCCTCCACAGTGGAATGGCAGCCAAACAGAACAGAGTCAGTTGCCAGCTCGGTCAGTCTCTTAAATCCGTGCCTAAATACACACACCGCTGCGGCAAGCCTGTGAGTCGACCGTCAATTAATCATCAACACCACACACAAACATATAAAGTCACCTCCAGTGGGAAATGATGTGAAATGACATAATTCATTCACACTGTGTGAACAAAATAAAGTGAACAATTGCAATTGAAGGTAGTAATACTGGTCAAATATTTTTTCTGTGAATACAAATGGTATATTGTGATGCTCAGAAATAGAGTCCATTGATATAGGTTGTACTTTGTAGCAAAAACAAAACAAAAAAACAAAACATACTTGTTAAGATATTAAGAAATCCCAATACAGCTAATGGGAAACAAAAAGCCGCTTGAATGTGTAAAAGCTCTGTATTGTAACACTCCTACCCTGGAGCCCCACAGGTTTAAGTAAGGACACGAAAAGGAGGCCATTTTAGTGCTTACAGATGGAGCCCACCACATGCCAGGAGTGAATATGAAATAAAACAATAATCAGTCGTCAACCCCAGCCAAGCATCTTTCACTCACAAGTGCTTCAAACTGAAAAACCTTCCACTGAGGTCACAGGAACATCTAACCGCATAATATGCCACATACCCAGCCTGCTGAGAGCTGAGTGAGATCATGCTTTATCCCTCAGCTTCAAGCTCCATGTTCTCAAACACAAACACCTGCCAGTGCTTAGATTCTCTCCTCTCCTCAGTGCCACATCATTAAGCCCTGGAAAATGCCATTGATTGTCTGGCTCGAAGATCACTGGTGGCAATTAGTGGACATCAAGCTGAGCTTGTGCCCTTGGTGGCTCTGGGCCATTCAGGATTGGATAGGGCGTAGCCAGTGGATATCTCTTTGCCTGACCAGTCCTTTGATTAATGCTAATTTCTCAGTTGATCACAGAGCTATAATCCCACTCACTAATTACCTGCTTGTTATGGGGCCAGGCGTGGTCTTCGCCCTCCATCTTTTGTGACCTCTGCATTTGCTGTGGATGAAGAGAGTTGTGGTCGAAGAGAACTGTGGTCTTTCTCTTGTCCGGTCATTTATTATCTCAGTGGGCTGGACCAAGGCTGCTATAACGGGTATTACACAAATAATCCAGGAAAGCACATTCATCCTCTGAGCAGTTAGTAACATGGCTAAGAGTCAAAGCAGGATCTATAGCATTATGGTTGTGCTGTTGAATATCCATTATAGTAGGAACGATCCGAGTTTTTTTTTTAACCAAAGGTTTTGGAGAGTTTGAGAGTGAGAAGTTGTCTCATGTGAACATTAGATAAAATGTATTTAATGGAAAGCACTCTGAAACTGATATGGAACATATTGTAAGCTGCTATTATTTTTTAGTATGGTGTTTCTTCGGTCTTCTAGGACTCCCAGTTTCTCTACTATTTTGTTCCAGCCACTACACCGTGTCTCACAGTTTAAAGATTTACATATAAAGCACTATGTAGGAGGAGGATGAGTAAGGAAGAAAAAATGACATGAAAATAATCAGCGACATGGTGGTGTGATGCAGCCTGATGTGAAGTGAAGTGACTGTTACCACCCTAAAGCTGATTATTTTCCTATAACAGCATGTCCTAGAATATTTTATTCCTCTTATATCACAGAAATTTACCAAGGAAGCCTTTTTTTTTTTTTTTTTTTAACAAAGCACTGGTACAGGAGACTCCTTTCAAAAATGTGTCATATATTACTCAGATAACCCTTGATATACTAACCAAGCATATACTTACTTATCCAATAAATAACAAGATTTACAAGAGGAGATGGTGATTGTGATGTGCTATTTTTGAACTTCTTGTTTCTGGAGTTTGCCAGGATTGAATAGCTTTTCGGTTTTTCTCCTGCTTTATTCCAGCCACCTATCAAACAAGAAAGATTTACAGAGTGCTAAACAGGAGGAGGGCAAGCTAAATAATATGACACCTTGTATATCACTATCCTACACCCTAACAGTTAAGGCTATACAATAAGTGAATCATCTACTCACAGAAAAGACCAAAAGCAAAAATATTTCACTAACACACACAGCTTTCCAAGATGCAGGCATACACCTTAGAACCAAGCTGTGCTGACTGGAAATGTCCCATCAATACAGCAACACATTTGATGGAACAATATTTTCATTTAGCATGCATCAGAGAACTCGGTTGCATTTAGTGGACATCATGCTGGGGCCTGGTGAAAGGAGTAACCAATAGCCACCAGTTCTTTGATCAATGCAAATTTCTCAGTGCATCACAGGGCTATAATCCTACTCACTAATTGCTCAGTCATTAAGGGGCCAGGCGTGGTGTTCACTCTCTATCTTTTGGGTCTTTGTAACCTCTACATTCGCTGTGGCCAGAGAAAGCTGTGGTCCTCCTCCTGTCCAGTCATTTATCACCTCAGTGGGCTGCACCTGAGAACAAGGCTGCTGTAACAGGTATTACTCAAATAATCCATGATGCACCAATGAAGCATTGACTCATTCATCCAATGAACAGTTAGCAACATGGGTAAAAATCAAAGTAGGACCATTAGCAGTAGGGTTATTGAACAAAATAGGAAAGTAACTAAGGAAATGTTGGTTAAAGTATCCCTTTAAAAAAATCAGTGCTCTTTGACTTGATATGATACAGAGGGGAATATGGTGATGAGAACAGTATTAAAGCTGTTATTTCTGCACTTGGCCATGCTGCTGCCCCAATGTCATGCCAGAGAGCACGTTTAATTTTCAGCTGAATTGATAAAAGCCAAAGAGAAGCCAAAAAACAAGAAATAGATGGCTGATGAGTGCAAAGGATAAAGAGGCAAGAGGCAAAAGCAAAGCAAGACAATAGACTGAGAAACATAGCCAGGGCAAACTGGAGAGTGCAGTAGACAGAAGCCAGTGATAAGAACAGGGTAAAAGAAAGGCATGAAATGATGGATGAGAAACAGTGGACGAGGAAGCTAAAGGGGCTCCAAGCTGTTTTACTGATCTGTGAATATCGCTCTTTTTTGAAACTCTGGCCTGTAATTTTCAGCCTAATAGCAGTGCCTATGGTGATAATATGGTAATAGAATCGCTTTCACCTGGTGAGAGTGTTCTGTGCTACTGAGAGGCCAGCTCTGTCCAACTGAGAAGCCTTTGATAGCTGAGGCCTGGTAATCCTGGTCATACTGACTGGACTTTGGACAGGAGCTTTTATTTGTGTGACTCAAACAAAAGAAACAGGTGGAATTGCTTTTTTTGCAGCTAGTAATTAATATGTTTGGGCCACAGCCACCAAAGAAGAAGTTCAATAGTACCTTAGAGGCTTTTCGTCATGCTGAAACAAAGGACTATGAAATATAAACATAATAAATCTGCTGACCTGATGTGTGAACTCTAGATTTTTCGTTACTGTTGATCAGCTTTTCTCAGTTTACAGAACAACGTATTCCCTATTCCCTTCCCCTGAAACAATCCCATATGCACAGTCTGATTTAATTAACTGCACCTTCTTGTCTTTGAGGAATTCCATTTGTTTGTGCATATTTTGTTGCTCGCTATCTTTAAAAAAAACATCCAGCCTAGGAGGTGACATCTGGTTCAAATCGTTGAGGAACAAGCCACAGAGTTTCAGGTTTTGTACTGAGAACTTGTTGTGTTAACACAGTTAGGAGGTTTCTGACGACCTTCTGATTACTCTCGGAACTGACAGCCGAATATTAAACCTCACACGAAGTGACTGATCGCAACCTGTCTGGAGCGAACTCAACTGGGTTTTGCTGGTCCATTGAGCCAGCACTGATCAACACAGCCTCATAATAACACACTTTCATGGAGTAACTTGAAGAAGTACACTCTGGATCTGATTTGCGCCAGACAAATCTAGCAGGGAAAAAAATGATGTGGTGATTTGGATGGTCTTAAACAGTCACTCCACTATAAATGCATCACTTAATATACTACAAAAGGTTACACTTTGAGAAGAAAAGCTCTGAATAGCAAAGATACTCTGTGGTAAAACTGAATGATGAGATGGTAGTAAAATCACACGAGAGCTCTCTTAAAATATATGAGGAAACAGAATCTAATGTAAAATCTGCCAGCTTCATCCTGTATTCTAGTTCAGTGTGTATTTTGCAATCAGAATATCATTTTTCTGGTTAAACTGTCACACCATTAAATCATGGTACAGAATTTGAGTGAAATTAGCCAGTATGCTAAAATTAATAAAACTGTTGTATCTTAGGAATGACATGACGCAGAACCTATAATTGAGCCACATTCAGACCAAAACTGAAGTGCACAAGTATTAAATATTGTTGGTAACTTTGGACCATTTTTGGCACAGACTACAAATTCTGTTAAAAACCTTAAATGTTACTGTTTACTAACCCCATTTCCAGAAAAGTTGGAATATTTTCCAAAATGCAATAAAAACAAAAATATGTGATTTCTTAATTCATGTGAACCTTTCTTTAACTGACAAAAGTACAAAGAAAAGATTTTCAATAGTTTTACTGACCAACTTAATTGTATTTTGTAAATATAAAC
>JAODTV010000007.1:28487152-28497159 GCA_025399955.1 Galeichthys feliceps
CGCCCATAGTCAGCTGGGATAGGCTCCAGCTTGCCTGCGACCCTGCTCGGGATAAGCGGTTACGGATAATAATGAGACGGAATAGTTTCATAAGTGAGGAATATGTACTACACCAATTGCTAACTTCTATTGGTATGTAATTCTTCCTTTCTTCCAGTAACTGCTCTAAATCTTGTCAAACTCTTTACATTTATCGAGTTAAATATTTTAGTCAACAGTTACTATTTCTCTCTCTTTCTTGTCCTCCTTTTCTCTCTCACATCTTTTCACCAATTCCTGAAAAAGTGTCTGTTAAAAATGCCATCAGCTATTCGTTTAGGTTGCAATTCTCCCATTGTGTGTAAGATCTTTTTCGCGCACTTCCAGTTAAGCACATTTCAGTTATGTATATTCTTCCCTACGCGCTCCAATCCCACCTACTATGCACAAGTTCAACACGATTGTGATTTATTTAAAATAGAAGTAGACTGAGTCACACCCTCGTGTATTTTGGCTGTCAGGAAAATATGGAACGTGGACTTCCACATTTAACATGTGCACATCACTGAAATCCATTCAAACCATTAACCAGACTCGGAGTTTGAAAATAAATGCAAAAGGAGAGCTTCGCTAAGAATCTCTTCAAAGGAAGGCATCAGTTTCTATGTATGGCATAAACCTAAAAATAAAGTAAATATACCAAACGACACGTCATGTGTGCTAGACCTATGTATAAAGACAGGTTTGGAGATTCATTAATAAAAATGGGCTACTGAAGAAAAGGTGCAACAAAATGCATGTTCCAGTGTCTACGCTTGAACTCATGCTGAGTAGCCTATTATTACAAATGCAGTAGTACTCACTCATCATGACGCTTGGTCGACATAAGTCATCTTGACTGTTGGTCAGCGTAGGGTATAAGTATAAATCACTCAAGTTCAAGTATAAAGGACTCACATTTGTGAACAGAAAATAAAGATAATGATGGTGATGTTGGGTAGAACGCATGATTACTGCGGCTAGAAAGCTGTTCATCCAGGAGTCTGCAAAGGTGGATGATGGTGTCATGGTCGAGATGAAATCACTGAATGCACTGCGCGTCAGTGAGTGCCGGTATATCCAGACGAGCTCGGAATACTCGTGTCTGTTTTCTTTGCACTTGGTGAGTGCTTCTCCTCCTTTATCACTCTTTCATGAGCACAAGCAAATGCAGAGCAGGCATTTTGGTTTAGGATTGTTAGGCATACTAGAAGATTGGTCCAATGTATACTCATCTTAAGTGATATTTCTCTTTTATTCTAATTGAACTAATTATTTACCAGGCTTGTTCACAATACCGTGTGATGTAAAACATTTTTTTTTTCTGTTTAACAATGTGATATAGCATTACAAGAAATGTTATTGTAGTTTAAAACAAATGACACACAAATATAGGAATTTTTTAACTTGTACACGTATAATAATGTTAAACATAGACTTACCACTGACTTAAAAGGCAATACGGTGTTGTGCCATGCGGTGGCACTTGATTTACTACAGCCCTCAGAAGCATGTCGATGAAAATATGTCTGTGAAGGTTCTCAGTCATCCAGGTCATCGTAAACCATAGGTGCTAAACAAGGCAACTGGACTTGCTTGAAATTCTTGAAGATGTCAATGAAAATGTCGATGAAATGCAGGTACGTCAAGGGCAAAATGAATGTGAATGGCATTTATATAAATCACGCCCAGGTTTTAGGTTTCCGTCCGAAGCACATAACACTACCTTCATGGTGCGCAAATCACAGGCTTAAGTCAAGAGGAGAATCTGCATAGAATGAAAACTGCGTAGTTGCGCACATTTTTGACCTTCGTACAAGGGAGATCCGCGCCCTTAGCGATCAGTTAATATTACAACAACTAGCAAACTGATCTGGCAAGCAACATTCTAAGTAGTCTAAAAAATATCTTTAAAAACAAATTGACATTTGCATTTTACAAATCGCCAACTGCTTTCACAAACGTTCCCATTTATATCATACGTTGTCACAAAAACACCTATTTACATTAAAGCTATGTCAAATGTTAGTCTAGTATGTGTGCCGCATACCTCTCAACAACAAGTCACCGTAGTGTAGCGTCTCGTGAGCACTAAGTGCTAAATCACAATAGGTGATTAAGTCTACTTGAAAACAGGAATGTGGGAGTTTAAAAAAAATATAGAAAAAATTCCAAAGTCCGGATCTGTGTCCTCATAGCTAGTTACAGTCAAAAAAAAAAAAAAAAGTGATGTTTTTTTTTCCCTGAGGAGTTTTTGTCCGACATAATTTTAGTCATCAGATGCAATACTTACCCTTTTTTATTACAAGTATTGCACAATATCCTAAGTTCACTTAAATACATCACATAAGGTGAAGCTTTACAATTTGAACCTGACCTTCAGATCGATCAAATCAGTATTTCAGTTTAGATTAGCACAGCTTTAACAGTAAACTACCGTAGAAACAAAAGCTCTTCGACTGCTAATCAGTGGTGTTACACAGAGCAAACAAAAAGTTCATAATGTGGCACAAGCAATGAACCAGATTCTTTGAAAAGTAAAAAGTCACTGGCTGCAAATTTAAGCTGATGTATAAATGGCTATATTAGCTCCCGGTTAAAAGGTTTAAAAGCAGGCCTGCTCTCTATTCCTAACAAAACCACCTGTTTTAACTAGAGGTCAAAGGTCAAGCCAGTACCAAAGCACCACCCTCCGCTTGACTGGCTGCTAATGAGAGTGGCTGTTTATCTAAGAGGTCAAATGCCTTCAAATAGGGCCATGACCCTAACATCTTAAGCCACGACCTTTCCCGTGTGTGGAGCACTCCTGTGACACCCACTGGCTATAAATTAGCCTGCACCCCCAAGCACAGAGTGAGGGTGTCTTGCTTTTTTTTCAAGGTAATACCTCAGAAGTGCGCACTCCTCAGATTGACTAATTAATAAAATTTCAATCGCAATAAGTACAAATGATAAATATGAATGTTAGAACTGGCTACTGAATGGTGAATGGAATTCTGGCATTCAACTAACTACTACATAATAAACTATTATTATTATTATTATGAATGTCTTGAATGCACAGGTAGGAGATTTAATTACTGCCTCTGTGTGCCCCTAAAACCCACCACGTTGGCCATGTGAGCTTGAGGTCAGCCTCTCTTAGAACAGCTTTTAATCACAGTCGCTTCAGCAATGCTCCGCTGCTTTAAATAAGACAGAGGAGGAAACTTGATCAGTTTGTATGTGCCTCAAGATGGAGGGAAAAGAGAAAGCGAGGCACAGTGAGTGTGAGTGTGTGAGAAAGAGAAAGCAGCGGAGCAATAAAAGTAGCTTCACTTGGTAAAACACTTGTTTTCTTTTACTTTTCAGGACTCCAGCAATTCAGATGTTAGCAGATGCGAGCCGGATCAGACTCTTTCTGTTTGAACTTTAAAACTTAGGATTCAGAATCTCTGAAGAAACAAGTTACAGCCACAGTGTGATCTGTTCAAGTGCAAAACTTCAGAAATATACTGTTGTTAATTGTTATTGGAATATTGGCCTTTGTGATACTGATATCACAGACACATGCGATATGAAAATGAGTACTCCAGTGGTTTTTCTGTTTTGTGAGCACAATCAGGGTCTAAATACTGTATGTCTCTTTTCTTGGGTGATTTTGATCAAACTAATACAGCCCAGTCGTCACAGGTTCAACCACATCATACAACCTTAGACAAACTCCTTAAGAACTCTAGTGCTCTTGTCGTGCTCCAAATAATCACAGGGATTCACTACACCTTTTCCAAACTGCAAGAAAACACTATTTTCTCAGGCAGTCCAAAAAAAAAAAAAAAAAAGATGTTTGCAGCTTCATTCATCTGCATTAATCAAGAGTTAAAGGAAAGAGCTTCACGCTTTTGTCAATACCCAATCAAAACAGAAATATTAGTTTGGAGGTGGGGATTGGGGGAGTTGGAAAGGGGGAGGGGGTGGTCTTTCTTTCCTTCCACCAATAAAATAGGCATTAGCTGCCAACTCACTCTGGCTTTAGAACAACAATTTGCGAGCAGGAGGAAATGAAAGTGAGGTTTGTCTGTTGAAATGAAGCATCTTCCTTCCAAGTGAAAGCTTGTGTTTGTGTTGCTGTCAGCGCAAGACAGATCCCCTGCTGCCTCTTGCCAATTAACAGTCTCTCCATCAGATATTTGCACGGGTCTTCTCTGTTTCAGAGCTTCATGTACAGGATAAACCATGACAGGAGTCAACTTAGTTGGAGTTAATCCATGTTTTGCAGCAAACAGGAGATTGCAGATGAGAGCTGTTACAAAATTGTTTTTCCAATCAAATACATGATATAAAAACATGGGCTTTTAGTTCAAATTATAATATGATCATTAACAGTTTTATAGGATTAGAAATAATTAATCAGAGCTAAACTAACCACTTTGAAAAACTTCAGTGAGAAATGTGCACACTGGTAAACCGGAGAGAACCTCCATATTCTGCAGGGTTGAGAAAATCTGTGCTGTGTGAGAAGGAGCCATGACAGTTGTCTTGTTTCCTCTAGATTACTGTTTCATTGCTGATGATAAGAACTATATCTGTATATGAGAGTGTTTTTAGGAAGAGTGCATTTCGGTGTTAAGATAGCACACCAGAAAACCTTTCAGAGACATAATAAGACTGACAAACCACCTGAGACTGCTTAACCCTGTGGGGCAGTGAAAATACATTTCTACACATAACACACACAAGGATAACACAATACTGTTCGTTTTGATCACAACATCTAACCCAGCATGAAAAGGGACTTACCTGTATGTACAAAGTAGGCCAAGTACAGGTCCAGCTCCTTAACTGAAACTCCTATGTGATGCGGCTGCACGCACAACCCTGGGTTCGAGCACTGCGGTGATTTAACCAGCCTCTCTCCATCAGTACTTTCGAGGGGAATACCTTTGAATAAAATCACCATGACCAGGTCCAAGCGCCACACTTTGTCTGCCTGGCGCAGGCAGTCGATCCTCCTCATCTTGCCTTTTTGGTCGGGGTTGGCGAGCACGCAGCACGGAGGCTTCTTCCCCGTCACGGTGAGCACAAAATCCTCGCGGAACTCAGGCCGGATGTCCTTACGCAGTTTGGCCAGCAGCCGGGACGCCCACTTCTGCTTGACCTCAGGTTTCTCGCTCAGCAGCTCGTCCTTCACGGCGCGCTCCTCTTCCTTGGACATGCGCTTCTCGTGCTTCTTGAAGTACTTTCGCTTGCGGGCCTGCAGGTTAAACCAAGTGTAGGCGAATGCGCGCACGTGGGGCAGCAGTGCTTCGATGAAAGGATGGAATTCATCCTGGAAACAAGCAGCGGAGAAGAAAATCAGGGCAGGGAAGAAAAAAGGAACCTGCACAAAAACTAAGCATCACAAATCATCTCACACATGCTGTTGAATGAAAATGATAATTGCTGGAGAACTCATGAAATATATACTTGTTACTGCACAAATATTTCCATTTATGAAATGTAATTTTCTCTCTATTGTATGAACATGTATACCAATTTAATAACCATGTACACATGAAGAATGCGTACACACAAGTAATTATGTCTATAATTATGGGGTGGTGTAACACCATTAATTCATAATTTTTCTGTTTAAATTCCACGAGTTTCATTAGCACAGGGAAGTCCTCAATATAAGGAGAGGGTCTGTGAGCGTGTGTGTGTGCGTGTGTGTAAGGCCCGTCTAGGCCGTATCTTGGCTCACTGGCAAGAATGCGGGTCTGTAAGTGTTTGCCAGGGCCGAGAAAAAGAAACAACCAAAGAGGGAAATCAGAACAGCTATTTTTATCTGTTCCCTGTAAAGTTGAGCATATATTTATACATATATAGTACATATATATACACACAAATACACACACAGTTCCAAAATAGCACTGATCCTGCATTATCTGAGAGAAGCCTGGTGTTTTTTCCAGCTTAGAGTATGTGCATGGAGAAGGTATGCGATGTGAACAGAGTTTGGTTAACCTTGCTATTATTATAAAATCAAAAACTGATATAACAATATTTCAACAAGTACAAAAAAAGAACCTTTCTATTTTTTTTTCACTACATACCCCGATTTAGTTATTCCTCTTTTCATTATCCCTCACTTCTACTTGGTACTAATGATATATCAGTATTCAATACCAGAATAAGAAAGGTGGCTGCACTACATCTTTTGGTGTCTTTTAACACAACAATCACTGCTACTGGGGCACAGGACTCATTTGACCCACTGAATGAGAGAATGTACAATTTTCCTTTTTTCTGTCTCCAAATCAAAAACCATTACATCAGGACCATGCTATGAGCAGTTAGTCAAAGCTTTATAACTCTAAAAGATGGCTTCATAGAGCTATTATTTAGGCAAAAAAAAAACTAATATGAGCCTAACTTTAAATACAGGGAAATTTTTACACAGAGAGAACTACAGAGATTAAACAAAATACAAAGAATACTGGCAACCTGCCAGTTGGTAAAACAGCATTTCTACAAACACCCTTAGCAGTGTTACATGCCCCAGAAGCCACAGAGTGAGCATGAACGGCTTGCCAGCAAGTGAGCAAAGGGCGCCTTCGATTTCATGTGCGCAGAACCGAGTCAAATACTACACAAATTTGAATATTGCCCATTTTAATAGTCTGAACAGACTAGATGTTTGCAATACAGTTTTTATTACATAAACTTTACATTGCTCTTACTTATTTACTATAAACATTCATGTATATGCTTAGCATAAAACAAAAGGAGAGTTCTTCAATATTATAACACTGGTCAAATTAGATATTTTTAGTAATGCATAATCAAAAGATGATAGTGCTCTGTTGCCATAATGCTCACATTACTATGAAGTATAAAATGAATAATATCACTGATCTAACTAATTTATCTTCATTGAGACATTTGTGCATTTCAACTCTGATATGCGAGATTTTGGTATGACTGTATAGACTTGTGTGTGTTTATGTGTGTGCATGTGTTTGAACAACAGAAACACCCATGTTCTGTTTAAGATTACAAAATATGAATAATTTTTTTTTTTAAATAATTCCATCTCTCTATGCATTCTCTCACTAAGGCATGTTTTTGGTTCATTTTGAATCACAAGTATAAATCCGTCTTCATTGACCCTTAAAAATAATTCAACCCAAATTCTATTAAATGTTAATCCCAATGCTAGAACATCTATTGTTACTGAGCGCATAATACATATATGCACAATATTTTATGTCTTTAGATCATTCTAGATGTTTCTTTAAAAATGTATATGTAAGCAATAATTATTTATTTAAGTACATATGATATTGTAATAAAACAAAATATGATGTCCAAATTGCAGAAACTGGTCCTGTAGTTAAAATACTAGTTTAAAAAAGTTAAAGTGAACTACCTCTGTGCACCTCAGAGATGGCTGCAGTGTCTCTAAACAACAGCCCCCCACCCCACCCCACCCCCAACTCAAGAAAAACTGTCATTTAAAACAAGAATAGTAATCCTGTCGTGAAGTTACTCTCCCCTCTCACTCGACATCACAGAGGCCTAATTATGAGGGAGTCGACAGAGCTCACTTTCTCCTTTTGTTGCATGTCTCCCTATGGAAGTATACGTGGTTCAGGGGAAACTATTGGCAAGTGGTGCTCTTCTCACAGAGGGGTGAGAAACAGCCCAAATACAGTGTGTCCGTTCTTCACTTTCTCTCTTTATCTCTCTCTCTATCTCACTCTCTCTCACACACACACACACATGCCACAGACAGCAAGGTAATAATGTAAACTGGCACAAGTAAGTCAAAGATTTTTCTCCCAGACTCCTGAAGTGAACTGACCTGATTCTCCTGTCCGATCGCACGGCCTCCATATAGAACAATAGTACCATTGGGGCTGGACATCAGACATACAGACACGTGTGTGTATATATATATAATAGCGTGCTGCAGTCTAGTTTCAAAATTATCTGATGGCTAAGGATGTAAATTTATGTTTGTAGTATAATAATGTATTAATATATTAATATTATAATATTGTCCCGCCCCCCCCAATTCAATCAAGGATTTGTGACGCTAACAGGACAACACCGAAACCTCTAAAAAGAATAACCGACACATAACACAACATCTTCAGCCTGCACCAGCACAGACAACGCTGGACATCTCCTCTGAACACTTAATCGATGCAGGAACATGTTCTTACAGCACAATCATTTTAATGCTATCCCAAAAACCTCACACCAATTCTGAAAGACTGTAAGCTGTTTTCCATTATATACCACTAATTAACCCATCACAACTGAGGGGAAAAAATGTCTTGCTTTATCAGCTTGTTTAAGTCTCGAAAAATTGATTTATTTTTAATCTAGAAATATTGTTGCTGCAGTGAAAAGACAAGGAAGCGTATGAAAATATTATTGTTGCCAAACATGTGAATAATACTGAAATAATAAAATCAAGACATCATTATTCAAGACCTGGGAGAAAATAAATCTTTCAACACCATCGAAGTCATTAATCTGTAGTGTAAAAAAAAAAAGGGAAAAAAAAGACAAATTATAATTAAAGATATTTGATGATATCAGGTGTTGGGGGGGGGCCTTATTTAACTTGCAGTCCCACTATTACAGATCCATTTCTAAATTCACAGAAATGGTGAGTCTAATTTTGTCAAAGTAATGTGCTTTACTTATAGAACACTATACCTAATGCATGGTAGCTTATAAATATGATAAAAGGTCAACCAAAATCTTTCCACGTATCTTGTTCAATTTGGATTGTCCTGTCTGCACAAAAATTCATCAGCCTCCTTAATTCATACTGGAATAAACCTCAAAATTTGCCCTCTTTCACAATTAAAACCTTGTTGTCTCACTTATTCGCCAGGCTTCGCTCCTAAATTCAGATTTACATATACAAACGTAAATAAGTTCAATTCAAGTCAAACAGCACCTGACAGTCAGTGCAGGAATGACTCTAAGGTTTCAATTAGTACTGTTTCACCAAAGTGGTCAGTAGAAAAAGGCCAGAAATGAACTGCCTGCTTTTTCCCTATACAGGCTCCTTAACCCTTACGCCTTGGAGTCCCTAATAAAAGTTAAAAGGGAATAAAGTCAGTAGGGTTTTATTTCCAGTTCTTAAGTTGATCAGGTAATACTAATATTGTAAAGAAAAAGTGTACAGGTCATGTCTGGTGTTTTTTTGGTACCACTGTATGCATGAAAACATCCCTCGAGCTGGGGACATATTTTTGCTACTGAACTTCGACTTCTCTGCTCATCTGTGAGCCATCCTGAGTCATAAAGTGCGTGTCCTGAGTTCAGCTTAAATGTGACTCCAGTCGAGTCGGCATACAAAGTAGCGAACAAGTCCAGTCGGTATGATGAGCTCGTCATAAAACTACACGGAAGACATTATAGACTCGAGAGCAAAAAAAAAAAAAAGTTTGTGCGGGTGAGAGCGCGCGCACACGTTCAGCTCCAAATATTTCTCACACTCTGTTCACACGCTCGCGCTCCGAAACAGCGTGACCAATGCATTCTTCTGCACCGAAGTGCAACGTTAAAAAGCCCAGCATAGGAGAGAGTGAGTGCAAATCGCCTATAGGTGAGGAGAGGTGAGGAGGGCGCCATCCGCCATGTGTCACAGCACGATCTGCTGCTGCTGCACATATAATAAAGTTACTCCAGTCTCTAAGCCATGTTCAGCCCCGTGCAGTTTACTCAGCACAGGAAACACACACACAGCACAAACAACAACAAAACAAGCAAATGTAGTTACACACACACACACACACACACACAGAAATGTCACTTACCTGTGTTAGGCATAGCGGAGAATACATATCTGGTGCTCGAAACTGGGAAGTGTGTGAATGTATATATGTATGTATGTATGTGTATGTATGTAACGAATCGGTGTGTTTATGAATGTACGTGTTGGTGTGTGTGTGTGTGTGTGCGTGCGTGCGTGTGTGTGTGTGTGCGTCCACTTGTGATCGCAG
>JAODTV010000007.1:28536537-28548577 GCA_025399955.1 Galeichthys feliceps
TATTTAAGCTACTTTAACCTGCCTCCCTTTGCTGCTTCCTCTGCAAGCCATTTTGCAGCCCACCTCCACCCCGACTCCTCCCCTTTCATACTGTCTGACTTTAATCAATGTCATTTCTGTATCACTGATGCCGGCTCACAACCCAGTCCAGACCACCTTCTTCCATTGCTCCATGGTCCAGTTCTGATGCTCACATGCCTATTGTAGGCACCTTCCTTGGCGGACAGGAGTCAGCATGAGCGCCCTGACCAGTCTGCACCTACTCAGCCCATACAAAACAAGCTGTGATACGTTGTGCGTTCTAACACCTTTCTATCATAGCCAGCAGTTGTGCAGGTGCTCTTCTGTAGTTCACTGATTGTCCTTCCTTGGACCACTTTCTGATAGATGATCATCACTGCATACCAGGAACAGCCCCATGACCTACAATTTTGGAGATGTTTTGACCCAGTCATCTAACCATTGCATATGGCCTTGTCAAAGAGGCTCATCATCATCATCATCATCCTTCGGCTGCATTTTTCTTGCAGGAGACCACGAGTCCCATCCATTGCCTTCGATCTGCAGCCAACGCAGCAATTGCATCAGGGTGCAAATCGCCCTCTGTGTCCCCTAACAGTTTCTGTATATAGTTTTCAGATAGCTTGTCCTCTGTCGACCTGGACGCCTTTTGCCATGGGCTGGAACGTAGAGGGTGTACCTCCTGCATGGCTGCTCTTCTGGCATCCTAAGGGTGTGTCCAAGGAAGCATAGCTGACGCTACTATACAGTGTTGATGAAGGGCTGGGTGTTTGTAATTTTGTTGATCTGAGCATTGCTCACACAGTCAAGGCGTTTGATGTTAAGCATGATTCTATAACAGGATGTGGCAAATGCGTTTATCTTGTTTTTCATGTTGACCAATAGTACCCAGGATTCACATCCATACAGAAGCACTGTCACACAGGTGGTGTTGAAAAGTTTTGAAGTCAAAGAGGCTAAGATCCCTAATCCATGCCATTTTCATTGCTGCCGCCCTCCCTGCTTTAGCCGTTCCATGCAGGCACATGGAAAGCTCAAGGCTTCCCATGTAGGCATGTGGAAGGGCAGGGAGGTCCCCTAATCCATGCCATTTGTGTTGCTGCCACCCTCCCTACTTTAGTCGTTCCATGCAGGCACATGGAAAGGGAGGGAAATGCTCTCCCTGCCTCAAGGCTTTCCATGTAGGGACGTGGAAGGGCTGGGAGGTTCCTTAAACCATGCCATCTCCATTGCTGCCGCCCTCCCTGCTTTAGCCGTTCCACGCAGGCACATGGAAGGGCAGGGAGGTGCTCTCCCTGCTTCAAAGCTTTCCACGTAGGCACGTGGAAGAGCAGGTAGATCCCATATTCCGACCTTAATCAAGGTCATCTCTGTTGTCATTGATGCCTGCTCTGTTCTGTACCCGGGGGGGGGGGGGGGGGGGGTTGTTTACTGCAGCTCTCCCTGCCCCAAGGCTTTCCATGTATGCATGTGGAAGGGCAGGGAAGTCCCAGAACAGAGTCACCCACCAAATACAATTTGTTGCAAATATTGCAATGCAAATAATGTTCCTTGACGAAAGTGGTTCTGACAGAATTGTTTTGTGGACATTCCAAAACATTAATTGTAACTATAAATTGATAAACAAGTATGGGGCACTTTTTTTAATTAATAAAAAATAATAATTGTTGGAGAATTGCTGTGGTATATGAAAAATAAAAACACTTTAGGGAATGCTATTATAGCAAAGTAACTAACTTTGGGGTGGTATTTAGGATTGGGGTGGTTATAGGATTGATTATCCTATAACAACACATCCTGTCAGGTTTTATTCCTTACATAAATCATGCTACTGTGTTATCCATTGTTTAATTGGCTTCTTCATTGTTACTGTGGGACTCTGTTGCAAAGAATGGAGAGTGCAAAAACAAAATTAAAAGGATTGCTTAAGTTAGGAATGGTAAGCAAGCTTGTAAATCCCATTTCTAGAAAAGTTGGGATATTTTCCAAAATGTAATAAAAACAAATCTGTGATTTCTTAATTCACGTGAACCTGTATTTAACTGACAAAAAGTAAAAAGGAAAAGATTTTCAGTAGTTTTCCTGACAAACTTGATTGTAATTTGTAAATATAAAAGAAGAAGTTAGAATTTGATGCCTGCAACACACTCAAAAAAGCTGGGACAGAGGCAAAATAAGACTGAAAAAAAAAGTTTATAGGATATTCAAGTGACACCATTTTGGAAGATTCCACAATAAGGAGATTAACTGGTAACAGGTGAAGGTATCATGATTGAGCCTTTGGTGCATGCTCCTTTTATACCTAGTCTTTGCAAGCAAGGATGGGTCATGGCTCACCCCTTTATGCCAAAAATTCACGAGGGAATTGTTTGTCAATTCAAAAACAACATTTCTCAATGCGACATTGCAGAGAATTTAGGTCTCTCAAAATCTATAGTACATAATATTGTGAAAAGATTCAGGAAATTCGGATACATCTCAGTGCATAAAGGGCAATGTTGGAAACCACTGTTGAATGTGCGTGATCTTTGAGCCCTCAGGTGGCAATGCCTGAGAAACTATCATGCTAATGTGACAAATATAGCCACATGGGCTCGGGAGTACTTTGGAAAACCGTTGTCACTTAAAACAGTCTGCTGCTGCATCCAGAAATGCAACCTGAAACTGTATTATGCAAGAAGAGAGCCATTCATCAATTCTATGCAGAAACGCCACCAATTTCTCTGGGCCTGAACTCCTCTCAGATGGACCAAAAGACAGTGGAAATGTGTGTGCTGTGGTCTGAGGAATCCACATTTCAGCTTGTTTTTGGGAAAACTGGACATCGAGTTTTCAATGCCAAAGGTAAACATGACCATCCAGTTTGTTATCAGAGAAAGGTGCAAAACCCAGCATCTGTGATGGTATGAGGAGCATCAGTGCCCACAGCATGGGCGAGTTGCCTGTGTGTGAAGGTACCATTGACATGGAGGCGTATATTGGGATTCTAGAGAGACAGATGTTGCCATCAAGGCGACGTCTCTTCCCAGGAAGTCCATGATTATTTCAGTAGGACAATGCCAAGCCTCATTCTACACAGGCTACAACAGCGTGGCTTTGTAGATACAGAGTGTGTGCTTGACTGGCCTGCTGCCAGTTCAGATCGGTCTCCTATTGTGAATGTATGGCACATCATGAAGAGGAGAATCAGACAACAGCGACCACGGACTGTTGAGCAGCTGAAGTCTTGTATCAAGCAAGGATGGACAAATATTCCAATTGCAAAACTGCAACAATTAGTATCCTCAGTTCCCATACGATTATAAAGTGTTATTAAAATGAAAGGTGATGTGATACAATGGTAATAATGCCTCTGTACCTAGTTTTTTGAGTGTGCTGCAGGCATCAAATTCTAACTTTGTTTATACTTACAAAATACAGTTAAGCTGGTCAGTAAAAATATTGAAAATCTTTTCTTTATACTTTTGTCAGTTAAATAAAAGGTTCACATGAATAAAAAAAAATCACAGATATTTGTTTTTATGACATTTTGGAAAATATCCCAGCTTTTCTGGAAATGGGGTTATGATATATATATGTGCTCATGTTAAACAGCAACATAATCATTTAAAACAATACCAGACCAAAGGAAAGACCCTTTCCTCCTCTATGAGAGAACTTTCTTATCTGGACATTTTTGTCATGTCCAGGGAATTTTCTGTAACATGCCCTGCAGTCAGTTCCCAAATGCTGTTTTGCAAGGTTAAGTGAAATACTAAAAAAACTTTTTCCTTAAATATTACAAGTCTAACAGTCTTGGTCTTTCAACAGGGGGAATAAAGACAAATCCCCAGTCGGTTGACCAGATGTTCCAAACTCGAGCAACAACTGCCTGTGAAACCTGCCATTCCTCAGGAGATACAGAGATCGCATATGCATCATCTGTTCTCACCAACAGCAAAACAATACACAATGTGACAGCACCAACAGCAAAACACAATGTTACACAGTCATCATGTTGTAGCTGAGATGAACCTAAAACAGTGCTATGCTTCTGTACTGAACAAATATTGGGAAGGAAGCTGAGATAAGATGTTACAAGTTATGTGTTAAATGCGCCTACTTTTCATTATATTTTAACTGTTTATATATTGTTGCTGTGCTATTACTACTTTTCTTTAACAATGTTTTTTTAAAAATGCCTAAGCCTGAGAAAATTCTCACTAACATCTTAACAAAACCCTCAACTTCCATTTGAGTTAGTGTGAAATCAGAAAGGATTAACTTCTGTTTATTTGATCAGTCTGTTCCCTTTCAATTGTATTTTTCCAGCTTTTCTTCATAATGTTCCACTTATCAACACAATATGATCCAAATCTGATTCGGAAACTTCTGTGTCATGGAAGTAATGCAGAGAGAGAAGCAGATGGAATAGATTAATTACCCAATGTATGTTTAAGTAGAAAGGTATTTATTTGCGTGAGTGGCCAGGGGCCAGAATTAAGAGACAAAAAAGGGGAAAAAGAAAAGAAAAAGGAAAACAAGGTACAAGGGGGTCATTCTTTTTTGGAATACTGATGAAGCTGGCATTTCCAAGTTGCAACCAAAGCTATCAAGTTGCAACACAAAGTGGTTTCAGGGAACTATAAATAAATAAGGGTAAAACAGGCAATCTGGAGGAGAGGAAAGCTCTTTTTTGTTTACGGGCTGCACAAGAGACCTGAAATGGACCCTCCAAATAAATAAATACAACCGCTACAGGAAGTTCAGCTGCTTCCCCTCAGGTCTAGTTTAGTTTTATTAGCTACAGTCCTGCAGAGATACTAAACAATGACTGGTTCCCCTCCTCCCTTTTCAGCTGCCTGCACATTCTCTGGACCAGCATGCATCTACTCCACACAGGCCAATAAAGGCAATAAACGTCCTCTCAATGGAGGATACCTGCCTCCAGGTGGCACTTAAACGGCAAGTTACCATAGTCCAACCCTCAGTTCAACTGTTCATGAGTAACTGCTCTTTCACCTCAGGGGGTTTATAATGATTTTTAATAGCTGTAATGTTCACCCTAATGACTAGCCCTGTAGTTTGTTTATTAATGCACAGCCTCTTGAGTGCAGGGAAGGTGGGAGGCATGAGAGAAGCAGGACAGGTGTGTCCATGTGCTGGTGTCGTTTGAAGGAGGGCACTGAGGGAACAGCTTGCTCTCAGCAGGGGTCCTACAGAAGGAGCAGGTGAAAAGCTATCCCCCCCTGAACCTCTTTTACAGTGTCTACCTGACACCACATTCAGAAGGAGGGGCTGGGCAGGGGAGCCCTGGCAGCATAGGAAATCAGGCAATAGAGATGAGAGCAAACATGCCATCTGGCCAAGGTTTTGCAAGAAGCAAAGTCAGCAAAGTTTGCAGAGAGGCTGGGCCTCAGAGGTGTTAGCTGATAATGATGTTACACTCCTAAATGCACATGGCCCTGATAACCCATCCAGCATGTTGCAAAACCATCACTTTGCATTTCAATCAGCACCTTATTTAAAAAGGTCAGTTTTTAATCATGAATAATAAATGCTTTGACATAGACAATGGGAAAAGTGAAATAATTGGTTAAAAAATAAATAAACATACAGTTTGTCATGGTTATGGAAATGCTTACAACACTCACAATACTGTCAGGAAAGTTTTGTGACATTGTTTATCACGAAATGAATAATATAATATAATATAATATAATTATTCGTCCACCCATAATGAGCACCCCTAAATTTTATAAGTTATGTATATGCTCACAAATAAAGACCTATTTTTATCTGGGCCAAAAAAAAGGCAAACTTACTTTTATCTCAATTACACTCATGCACCAGCAGATGGTACCAAATGCCAAAGTTCAAGACCATTTCCCCTTAACACCCTAATCAACTGGCAAACCCTTTGCATGTGGTGGGCGAGAGTACACCCACATGACATTACTTAGAATTAGTATTAGACAGTCAGCAAATAGGTGACCCAGGGTCTTCCAGCTGGAACATATACAAGCTCAGACTGTCATTTATAGGCCTATTTAACCTAACTGGCTCCCTTTTTATAGTTCCTTATTGTTTAAGGATCGCTTTCATTCATTTCCACTGGTTCTCCCGACATTTCCTCCCAGCCGAGTCAGAGAGAAATGTATTGACTGAGAGGCCCGTTCGTGCTTGTTTCCCGTCGCACCCCCCTCCATCTTCCCTCTCTGCTGGGATATCTAATCTTCTCCATTAATGCTCCCAGTCGACCATCAGGGCTGGTCTCCTGCAGCCGGCTCGTATTTCAGTCTCTCCTTCCCATGCTGCACCTGTGCCAATACCTGCGCCACACACAAATGTTCTACAGCACTGCTCCTGTGGAAAGTGGACAAATGTGGACAACCACAGCTTCTCTGTGTCAATTACTTCACAACAAGAATGTAAAGAGTTTTCTCTATCTTCAGTCTTTCATCTGGACAAAGTTAATTGTGAAAGAGACCATTTCCCATTTACCAGTTTCAGCACTGAGGAGCATCTGACATGCTGGATTTGGCAGAAAGTGATATAAATGGAAATGGATCAGCATTGAGTTGCAGGGGAAGCCCACCCAGGCACTGGAAGCTGGAAGCAATTAAGAGTTACATAGGCCCTGTGCTGACTGGTGGATGGCTTAGATCTGCAATGAAGAGGATCCTGACTGGCAGCACTGATTGCAAGAGGATGTCTCTACTTACAGAGATTGGTTCACCTTCTACCAACCATGCTGGAGCTTTCATGCCCTGGCTGCCACCCAAGCAGGAAGATCTGTGATCACTATATGAGTACTTGCATGTCCACCAGTCAACTTTATAGACGGACCAAATAGGCACACACACACAAAAAAAGCTCAATTATGGAGGGCCATGTGAAATATGTGTGCACACCTGCCTACCATAACACCTGCCTACAACCCCAAATCAGAAAAAAAGTTGGGATGGGAAGGAAAATGAAAATAAAAAAAGCAGTCATTTCCAAATTTATTTTGACTTGTATTTCATTGTAGACAGTATGAACCCAAGATATTTCAGGTTTTGTCTGGTCAACTTCATTTCATTTGTAAATATACATCCATTCCTGCATTTCAGGCCTTCGACACATTCAAAAAAAAAAAAAAAGTTGGGATGGGGCAATTTAAAGCGAGTAAGGGAGGAAGGAAGGAAGGGATTTGGATATTTCATCCTCTACAGTGCATAATATCATTAAGTGATTCAAGGAATCTGGAGGAACTTCGGTGCTTAAAGGACAAGGGCACAAGCCTAAGCTGAACACCCATGATCTCCAATCCTTCAGACGGCATCAAGAACCGTCATTCATCCATAGCGGATATAACCAAATGGGTTTTCGATTACTTTGGTAAACCTTTGTCAAGCACTATAATACAAAATTATATCCACAAATGCCAGTTTAAACTTTACTGTGCAAAAAGGAAGCCTTATGTTCATTGTGTCCAGAAGTGCCATCGATCTCTCTGGGCTTGGAGGCATCTGGGATGACCCAGCACAGTGGAAATGTGTATTGTGGTCAGACGAATCAGTATTCCAGGTCTTTTTTGTAAGAAATGGATGCCAGTGCCCCGGACCAAAGATGAAAAGGCCCATCCAGACTGTTGCCAGCAACAAGTCCAAAAGTCAGGGTCTGTCATGGTACGGGGTTGTGTCAGTGCCCTTGGCTTAGAATTCTGTAATGGCAGCATTAATGCAGAAAACTTCACTGAGATTTTGGAGCAGCATATGCTGCCTTCAAGACGACATCTTTTCCAGGAATATTTCAACAAGACAATGCAAAACCACATTCTGCACACATTACAAAAGGCATGGCTGCAGAAGAAGAGGGTGCCTGCCCCCTCTGACTCCAACAGAGAATCTGTGGTGAATTTTGAAATGAAAAATATGATAACAATGATCCTGTACTGTTGCACACCTTAAGACCTGTTTGCAGAAAGAATGGGACAAAATAACCCCTGAAACACTTAATCACTTGGTGTCTTCAGTCCCTAAAGATCTTTAAAGTGTTGTGAGAAGGAATAGCAACATTATAAAATAGTAAATGCTTTACCGTCCCAACTTTTTTTGAAATGTGTTGCAAGAATCAAAATTGAAATGTGTTTATTTATTTTTTTAAATCATGAGGTAAAACATTAAATAATGTGCTTTTATATTGTTTTGAGTGCAACACACATCAAAGATTATTTACAAACCATTGTATTCAGTTTTAATTTCAATTTCAACATACCATCCCAACTTTTTCTGATTTGGAGTTGTAGATTGTTTCCCATGACAAATGTCAAATTCTCACTCCTTTTAACAAAGTAACTGAATGCTTACAGATCACTGCAAATATGTACGTAGCTCTGATTGCATTACAAACAAACTCTGACAGTGAAATCGCCTACCTGTGATGGAGAAGGGTGACATAAATAGTAAACATCCACAACACCAGGTTCTAATGGGACAAGACTTGAGATCAGGAAAATATTGTTTATCCCTGTGGTACGCTAAGACTGAGTCTCAGGAGGCAGTGACCCATGCACATTTTTGGACCAAAATTGGATCTAATATCCTACTATGTCTATGATTCTTAAATGTCACACAACTTTAGTTTCCAGAACAAAAGATAGTTAAAATGCACAAGGGTTATTATTATTATTATTATTATTATTATTATTATTATTATTAACTGAATATGTCTTTGTGGTAGTTTCATTACTACTTACGTGTCTTTGTAGTTGATGACCATGTCAACAAGAGTGTTCATTTGCTTGGTAAGTTTTGGGGGATTTGGTGGGAGTTTCTCAGCTGGGGGTCGACCACGCCGTTTTTTGACTTTCTCAACAATCTCCTGCCCGGTTTCAGAGGTCTGGTTGCCCTGGTGGTCACTTTTTCGTTTCTTCAAACTGCTTTCTTCCTCCATATCCTCAGACACTCCTTTTAGAACAGCCTGAGACTGCAGAAACAATCCATGGGAATGATGAAGAATGAATGGGGGTCAGGGTTTGCTGTAGGGTCAATCACAATAATAAGATAAATTATGTGTAAATATTTGTATGTAATCATACATGATTTAAAACTACTACACTACTAGTCTTACTGTTTTTTTGTTTGTTTGTTTGTTTGTTTGTTTGTTTTTAGCCATTATAATTGTGATCAAGGAGCAAATGCAAAAAGATAACAGTGTTGCATATTATCCGTTTGTTCATCACCATTGGTGTAAGTGGTGAGGAATTTGAGGAATTTGAGTTTGAATACATTATCAATAGGTGTGCCTGATATATTTGTGGTAGAAATATAAGGATTTATAATGCATACTAAGACAGGAAACATATAGTAGTTGGGTTAGTAGCCTATTGACATTGTGTATATTCAAAATATCAGTTCAGGACAGGACTCAGAATCATATTATTGTAGGATTGTGCTTGTGCTAACAGGCATCCCAACAGGCAGTGAAATTTTGGACCATAGAGGGTTTGAAAATGTCACTGTGCCAGCGAATTTCAAACCTCACACAACCTGCTGTGGCGCTCCACCCACATCAGTGCAGACATGTTAATTTCAACTAGTTGAAAACAGAAAAAACTGCTTGTTCCCCACCAAATTATCAATAATACCATGAAGTTAAAATAGAGCCCTTATATTTCAAAAGAATTAAATCAAATCCCCTTCTTTCCCACTACTTTCACTTTTAGTTATTATTGCATATTTGACACTATTTGGCTGATAATATGCAGGCTTTAAATTATTATTCACAAATATTATGTAATGGAAATTGAAAAAGCTGGTGTTCGTATTGAAAAATAGATTAACGGGCTTGCAGTTATTGCACCGCTTGTTTATCTAAAATGGTGAGAAATTAGAAGTGTGATATTTAGCCAAAATTGACTACAGCCTGCTAGGTAATAGTTAATACAAAAAGCTGTCATGTTTTCTTGTGCTTCCCATTTTTTCTTACATGGCTACAGGAGGAGGGGAATATCTGTGTGTGTGTGTGTGTGTGTGTGTGTGTGTGTGTGTGGAGACTGTGTTCTACACAAAGGCAATTAAAGTGCAGTGATATGCATGCCGCAGCCCTGTTCTGCTGGCAGAGAGAAACAGGAGAATGGAGAAAATATGAATTCTGAATAAGCTGCTCTGCAGGCAGCGCCAGCTATTGATGTCTAAGTAACACTCACACCAAATATAAATATCAAACAAACACACACACACACACACATACACACACACACATGGAAAATATTTACTCTCCCCAGGGGACCATGGGTCTGGCGGCCTAATAATCAGAGGAATTATAATGGAATGCAGACATGCATATGTGTTTGCACACACACACGTTTGCATGTTTGCACAGAAACAGAAATTGAGCATATGCACACCAAAGGAGGACTCATTTAGAGAGGCTGTTGACAAAAACATATAGCAATGTGTCCAGATAAGTATGTCTATGTGTCCAGATGTCTATGTGTGTATGCGTCTGTGTGCCTGCTCCTCCTGCCTGCATGCATACATGCGCTGTGCTGTCCTTGTAACCTCTAGAAGAAAAAAAAAAGCCAGGATCTGCACAACACCCAATTCGTCTGGCCAATGCTCCCCAGTTATCAGACACAGCTCACACCTACACATGCTACTCTCTCTCTCTCTCTCTCTCTCCATTTGTATGACCGTGTGCTGAAATCTGGCATGATGACATGCTCTGAGGATGGAGAGCAAGCAAGAAAGTGTGAGAAAGAGAGAAAGGAAGGAGGTTTTTTTTTTTTACCTGGCTGTGGTCTCCAGGCTGCCGCTTGTCTGCAGGCGAGAGAATTAGCAACCCAGCATTGCAGCGTGCACTCAGTCTCTTCATCAGCTGATCATTCAGAACACACAGGCAGAGAGGGGGGCGAAAAAGCGCCCAGCTGTTCATACACAAATCAATTGACGCGGGGCTGATGAGCGAGAGAGAGAGAGACAGAGAGAGGGAGAGGGAGTGAGGGGAGAGAAAGATAACTGCCGTGAAGTATCTTTTTCTTTCTGGTTGTCCCCGTAGAAAGGCCTGGATCTTGGTTTCCTCTCTGTTTCCCCCCTCTCTCTCTCTCTCTCTCTCTCTCTCTCTGCATGTTTTAATATCGACTGTCGCAATCTGATTTTTCTCTTTTTTTCTGTCCTCCCCCTCTCCTTGCTTGTTCTCACTCCCTCTTTCTTTTTTATCATTGCACTTTTAAAGTAGTAGGAACCATTTTTTGGCCATGTTCTGCTGGTCAAAAATATGAGGGATTGAAAGGGCTTCATGATGATTAATGCACACACTCGACAGTATGGAAAAGATTGTCTGTGCGTCTGCATATTTACGTCATAGATAATGCCAGCTACTGCTTTTAAATCAAATAGTCACAAATATAGGCTACCTGATAGCTGAACACTAAATTCTCCCTTAATCCAACAATTTCAGATAGTAGTACTAGGAAAACATTATCTGAGGTATTTGTGGCATTAAAGGACCAATGATGTCATTATAAGTGTTTGTTATTTACAAGAAAAATGGGAATTGGGTACTTGGTTGCTTAGTCACAAATATTCTTCTTTTCCAAGGTCACTGACTGCAGCAAATGAGCATCGCTTTCCAATTTATGCTAATTATATTGTGCACACGTTTAGATAATCTCATAAACAGACAGGAAGTGCTGTTTCATTTATCATAGATCCCATCAATGAAATCCATCAGGATTTATTAATTTTCCTTACTGTTGGTATCAATTGGAGACAGTGGTAAAAAGAAAGAAAGAAAGAAAGAAAGAAAGAAAGAAAGAACAACTTGAGTAATTGTTCCTTAATACTATACTTAAGTATTGCTTTGGGGAATTTATACTTCACCAGAGGATTATTGGATTCAACATTTGTACTCTTACTTAATTAGATTCCCAAGAAAATTTCTTTTGACTATTTACATTTTTATTTAGACCTTCAAATTAAGTCAAGTCAAGTCAAGTTTATTTGTATAGCGCTTTTAACAATAGACATTGTCGCAAAGCAGCTTTACAGAA
>JAODTV010000007.1:28557144-28567248 GCA_025399955.1 Galeichthys feliceps
ACACACACACACACACACACACACACACACACACACACACACACACACACACACACACACACACACACACAGAGACAAATACACTCCTCCAAATACCAGATGGTGTTTTTGGAATCTGTTTCCATTTTTTCCACATCTATTAAAAAAATGACAGCTCCCAAGGAACACACATTATGCATACTTGCATACAAATTCACACACCTCATTTAAAACAGAATACATGTTCATGAAAAGATGAATATCAACTGAGACATGACAGCCAGTACTTTACAAACAAACAATGATTGTGGATTGGAATAGGAGGATAGAGAAGACAAAAAAAATTACAGCACAGAACCAAACCGTGTGGCTCCTGCGGTGCTGTGTCTATAACTGACTGAAGAAGCTGCCATGGGTGGCATAGCGCTATGGCACAGAACAGAACAAGCCATGCTAAAGTGGAGCTTCTCTGGATTTTAAACTCAATAAGCATGAACAAACTATTGAGCACCAGCCATGAAAAACTGCTGGTTTGTGTGCTCTGGTTTCTTATGGTACCAAATGCACAATTCTTTATTTTATTTACATTTTTTTAAGTACAGATGTAAAGATGTACAAGTCAAGCAGCTTCACTAAACTTGAAGATTAAGTAGATTAAGTGTGGATGTAGCACCACAGATGATGTCAGCCATGGATCTCGAAAGTTTGACGATGAGCCATCTTATTACTACAGAGACAACACATCTCTCTCTCATAAACTCCCTGTCACAGAGAGCATCTTCACTTTCATTGTTCCAAACAAGACAAACCATATAGAACACCAGGCCGAGCCCAAAGAGCCAGCTGTCTTGGCCGTTAGCCATGTTCCTCTGGGGAGAGACCGAAGAAAGCAGGATAGGAAGATAGAGCTAAAGAATCAGTGAAAGGGGGGTGTCTCCTGCCGAGAGTGGCGTTCCTTAAAGAGCCATGCCAGGAATAGAAAGAGGTCCTTTTTCTCACACGATGACCCCTGACCCCCTCCAGACAGCAAGGATTTCACACGCATCTCTTCCACACAACTGATCCCTTCATACCACAGCACAGACACAGAGTGCCGCTTAGATGGCAGAAGGTATAAGTGCCACAGAGGAAAACAGACAGACATCAAGGAAAAACTGAGGTCCTGAATCAATTGGCTACTATCTCGTGAGATTCATTGTGCACATAGGACTTGAGCACATGTTTCACCCGTAAACAAGGTCTACTTTCAATGGACCAACAATACTTTTTTTTTTCTTTACTGCATCACTTGTCTTTATTTGCATGATGCAGAGGTACAGCTGTAGACAATTGTATAAGTGGGTTGTTTTATTGTCTCTCTGGACATTTCCCATATACACCCACTTTAGGTCATTCCGTAATTAGTTATAAATTGACGAGAACAGATCGAAAACAGATACATTGGTGACACAGTGCTGTGTGGTTCAAAACATTAACAGATCATACAGTTAAATACTGACCAATTAAAATCACACTACATACAACATGCACATCTCTTTTAGTTTCATTATAAATAAACAAAGAGAGGGCTTACACTGGCCACTGTCAGTAACACTAAAAGGATGAAATTGTCTACTGATATTAATTAAATACTGCTTCTTTCATATAAATATTGAAGATTTATCAACGTTTGACAGTGTAACATTTTTAACAAGGTATCAAATTTAAATTATACTCACAGGTGAACAAAAAGAATTCAGCAACCTGATAAAACATAAACAAGTGAAAAGGCTGGTCCATCCCTGAAGACAGTCCTTGCAGAGCCTCCATGGTTTAAACTGTGCTCCCACAGCTATATACATTATTACCATAATTATAGCAAATGATTTGTCGGGAAGTCACGATTCATTTGGAAAAATGTAAATGACTTGTTTTCAATCATCTTTGATGACAAAAACATATTTTTAGCTCATAAATCCTTCATCAGCAATTAAAACAACAGGAATGTTAGAACAGTAAGCACTACATTCTGTATCAGAAATCATATTATGTTTTTTTTAACATCAGCACTTCTGGTATGATCCGGACTGATTGAGACACTTTCTTTCCAGCATTCTTATCCTTTTTGAGTTGTTCTCATGGTGCAGCAGAGCACATCAATACACATCTGATTTTTGTATCTAAATCATACTTATGAAAACATTTTAATCCAAGCACAACTTTATTTATTTTTGCTCTCAAACCATCAGTCTTCAAACAATACTAAAAAATTGCACGTTTTTATTTAAAGTCTAGATTCTAAACAAGGCAGTTTCTCCTGGCAAGCATTAGAAAGGGTAAAACATGATTGGTATAAGTTTGCAGTTAACATCTTGAGCGGACTCCAAATTTTGTCTTCCTTACATCCTCTGTTTTTAACACGGAGCGAAGTCCAAATCTGATTTCTGCTCCTTCAAATTATCTTGTTCACGAGCCAATGTGATAATGTGCCAAGTAAGATGTGCTTCACAGCACAATTAAATTCAGCCTCATCAATATTCTCACAAAATATATGAGGAATTATAATATTAATTTGTATGGCAACGTGAGACATAACCACTTTCCAATGAGTAAAGCACAGATGCTGGACTCTTTCCCTTTGCTCAGATATATATCACAACACAAAATAGGCAAGAAGACCCTCAGGCACCACTTTCTCCAAAAGACATTCAACATATGAACGGATATTACAGCCTTTGCTTAAAGTCTCCCAGAATTTCTCAGAAAGTGAAAGAAAAACATACGGACTGAAGAATCAGAAGAGAATATTTAGGAAGGCTATATTTACAAGTATGAGGGCTACAAACTTTTCATCAAATAAGATAAGATTATGCCACAGTATATCATGAATAGGATGGAAAATGATCATGAAGATGTTGGAAAGAAGTATTACAACCTACATTCCAAAACAAATTAATTAATTAATTAATTAATTAATATAACACGCAGTCATATACTGAACAACTGGAACCATGGATCAAAGTAAAAACAAATTACATCAACTTGTTACGGATAATAGTTTTTTAGGTTTTTTCAGCTCAAAAAATGATACAGCATTTTAACCATAAAACATAGCTATAGAAAAATTTCCAAAAGTTGACAGCTTTTATCAACAAAATGATTCGCTGTGCTGATAAAATAATTATTAGAATGACCAATCCCAAATCCTATTTTGACAAGTCTTAACTGCACTTTTAGACAGTTTCTTGCTCTGTAACCCATTGACAAATTAATTCTGACTCCACCAGGCAAGTGATAAGTCACCCAGGGTTGGTAATGCTGCACACATTAACAAATTGAGTCTGACTGTGAGCTCAGTGTGTGTTCATCGCTCCCACACTGAGCACAAACCCTGATGTGGTGGTGTGTGTGTGTGTGTGTGTGTGTGTGTGTGTGTGTGTGTGTGTGGGTGTGTGTGTGTGTGTGCTCGCGTGTGTGTGTGTGTGTGTGTGTGTGTGTGTGTGTGTGTGTGTGTGTGTGTGTGTGTGTGCACGCGTGTGTGTGAGCGTGTGTGTGAGCTGGAGATGCTGTTCCGCCTGCGATGCCGGAGGCTGTAGGTCCCTGAGCACAGACACCAAGAGGGAGCAAGCGGAGCTCAGGAAGTTCAAGCAGACAATTTTAATCCTCCAATTTCCTCCTCTCTAATCATTTCTCCCTTAGTCCATGGCGAAGGGCAAATTAGAAACATCTTCCACTCGACAGGACGACAACACACAGTAAAACTTCATGCAAAGGCAGCCAGCAGTAAAAGCACAGAAGGGATAGGTTAAAAAGCAGAAATCTGCCATATGACAGCCAAACCGCCGGCTTTGAGGATTGTTTGAACTGCATGGTTTTTCATGTTAGAGATGGGTGTTTTAACCAAAAAAAATATTTTATAAATAAAAATTGTGTTCTACCACAAAAGATTTGAAGTGATAATATGGAATATTGGCTAAAAATAATATATATAATTCAAAATATTTTAAAATAATTTTTAATTGTTTCCAGTACCGAATGTGCATTTTAGGATCATTTAGTTACAACATATGTCTTTGTTTCATTTAATGTGTCCATAGATGTTCATCCTAACAAAGCAGTAAAATGCCAATGAAATGCTTCCATAATAATAATAATAATAATAATAATAATAATAATAACTAAAATAAAAATTAGTGGGGATTTAGATTATAGACTTTCTTTTGTTTCTTTGGATTCCTCAAAATAGATTAACAAACCAAAACAATGAAACAAATATTTACTTTACAATGAATAATTTATCCCTACTAATATGGAGTCAAGTAAGCATTTAACAGCTACTGAAGCACTACCTCAGCATGTAATGTAGTAATTTAACACCGTGAAATACTCAAAATAAGAGTGTTTCTCTAATGTGACAACTGCTTGCTAAATTATTCTTGACCACTGTGTATACAGTGAACTTACAAGAGAATCCTAAATAAACAGGTCATCTGTTTATCATAATTTAATATGTGGTTTTTATTGCTAGAAGCACAATCCATTCACTCACATATAAAAATCAACTCTAACATACACACTCTCTCACTCTTTGGGACATCTGCTCAGTGACAAACAGATTATACAAGCACATGTATGAAGGACAAAATCTCATTAAGCAATGCAGGATCCCACCATATATGCACTTTAGTGCACTGGTCAATGCTGAGCACTAATGATCTAGCACACTCGCCATCACCAACACCTTAGTGGCCCTTAAAAGGCTCAAAGCACCTCAGCAGGACAATCAGGGTCAACTGCAATGGTTAATACTCCCAAGTCTACACCAACATAGTGCACATTTGACCCATTTATTCACAGGGACAACTAACTTTAAAAAAAAAAAAAAAAAAAGGGTAACGTATCACGATAAAGATCTGATCTGATTGTAACTAGACATATGCCGACACACCTCTAACTGACACCATGTCAAATTTTACACCTCACTTCTTTAACGTAAGTACACACATCATAGATGTTTATCGAGATACTAAAGAGAGAATTACATTGAATAATAAAATGTAAGAGCACATATACAAAGCTAATGGAATTGGTATATAACAACTTAAAGATGCAAATTAAAATGTATGTTTTTGTATAATAGCAAAGAGAGTCTGTCTGGGATATTTTGAGGATTATTGTCAAACTGAACAGAGATGGGTATTGTGATAGGTAACAGAAAAAGGAAGGCGATTCAAATAAGGCAATTCCAATATTTACATTGACAATGCAATCACCAAATTAAAATATTCACCATAAAAAATATTTTCCTAAAAGATAGAGTGTAGGATGCAAATTAAATGGTATGGATTTAAATCTGTTAATATACATTTTGAAAAACAATAAGCAAAAGAAGTAAACAAAAAATAAATACATTTTAAAATTTCAAAAATATGGTGTGCTCAAACCAAACTCCAGAGGAAAAAAAATCTATAAGAATAACTTAAAGAGAAACCACAGAAATAAATCTTCCCAATTTTAAAATGATCGAAGAAAAATAATTTGACTGATTTGGAAATAAAATTTATATTACAATAGCTGAGTGTATTCAACAGCTGTTAAACAAATGGCTGTTAAAGATAGAAATGGGAGATAACTAAGACTTCATTAAAACATACAGTAAATTTATAAATTATAAGATCAGACTTTAAACTACATGTAATATTGCAATTAAGAATTAACTATATAACTGCAATTTCCTGTAAAATCCCTGTAATTAAATCAACTACCGGTAAAAATCGGATGGAAGGTTTGCTTCGAAACAATAATAAACTTCCAAACTAGTAATAAACTAATTTGTCAGCTGTATGAAAAAAGTCCAATAAAAGATAATTTACACAGATGAAAGGGATAATTATCAATATATTTGCCAATATAATAATTATGGCACTTTCTATTTTCTGCTGGAATTTGTTTTCAAAGCAGTATTTCAGCGATACAATCTACTGGTGATCATTCCTATGCTCAATATTTATAATCATATAATTAATAACTTTAGGAGATCTTACACGGCTCATCATGGGATGCAGAGGTTTAAAACATTTTTAATGTAAATTAGGACACATTTAATAATGTTATTCTGAGGATTACATTCCACATTTATTTTATATAAAATTTAATTTAATTAGTTCCTCAATTTCACTTTAAGGAACTAAAGTTAAAAATATAATTAAAACTCACTACAACTTATCGTAGCTGTTACATGAAAATGGAGATTAGAGATTCCTGCTCGTAGGCTCGCATTCCCGCACTCCCGGTGTCCAGCTCTGGCTCCAGAGCAAGCCACAATGGATCATTTCTGTGCATCACCACCCCCTGTTCCACAAAAACATTCACCAAGTAACCACTAAACTTTCTCGTCAGACACCACAGTGTAACATTTCCCATTCCCTAATCTAGACAGTTTCTTTTACAATGGTCAAAAGAGCTGGGAACTGAACTGCGGTTTCTCTCATGCTCTCTCCCCAGCACCCCACACATATTCATGCAGCAGAGCAAGTAGCCCGGATCAAGTTGGATCAGGGGGAGAAAATGAGTACGGGGGAGTCTCAGGCTGAGTTCTGGAGTTCATAACCCTCTGTGAAAGGAATAATATAGCTATTGTTTTCTCATAATAGACATAACCATCTTTTTACTGAAGCCGCCAAAGAAACTCTGTCTTCAAAATATGTTCCAGCCATCAAACGGGCATTCCAAGAAATAATAATAATAATAATAATAATAATAATAGGCAACAATAAAGATAATGGCATTGGACGAACAAATCATCATGCCTGGATTTTTTAAGCTCTTTCATCCATCCCGGCTGGGCTCGTATCTGCCAGCTACAATGGGCTTTTGTGAATCCCTGCCCTTCCTCATTTCACTGCAAAATCCGCGAAACACTTCTCTTTTTTTCTCCTCTCTGCCACTCTCCCACTTTCACCTCTCGTCAGTTCTGGTGAAACGACAAGGATGTCAAAGGTTGTCTGGCCCCACTAACCACAACAAGCAAGTTAATCAGTCCGCCTCGTCTCAGCACACTTTGGGAGCTTTTTTCCTTTTCTTGCTTTAATTGCAGAAGCGGAGTGTCAAAGCTTAGGAGCAGCGCCCCACCGCATGTCCACACACCACGCTGATCGATCGCGCATGCACAATAACTCAGTGTAAACAAGGGATCACAGTGCATCTATGCAGCTCTTTTTTCCTTGTTAGGAGTCATATCGTGTGGAACTTTTCCGGAATCAAGTTAAAGGAGAAGAAGAAAGAGCATGGGAGCAGCTTCCTCACGCAGACTAACTGACAGCAGAAGAGTTCGGAAAAGAGATGAAAGTGGAGGAATGAGCTGCTACTTGTGCAAAAGTGCCAAAAAGTATTTGCCATGATGAGGATATTTTCTTCTAAATTTAAAGTAGCTTAAAAAATAAGAGTTCAGGGAGAACAGGTATGGACAAACTTCACCTTAAGTTTCACTGTCAAATCTTCAACACCGTGGACAATGAGGACAACATTAAAGAGAACAACAAAAGAGGATGAAAGTCACAAGACCAACAGAGCACCATTATCTGAATGTAAGGCAAGCAAACAATACAAAAACAAAGTACTCATTACAAAGAACTGAATGTGAAGCAGAAAAGGAATTTTCACAAAACAAAGATCTTTTTGTGTCTTTCTTTTTGCATGTGCAAAACAGGGAGGGAAGTTTTTTCCCTCAAAAAACAAGGGGAAAGAAGAAAGAGGAAGGAAAAAAAAAACTGCTTTGGCTCTTGCCAACTTACCATCCACCAAGTCCTGGCCGAGATGTCGTAGCAGAGCTGCCATTTGATGGAGCCTTCTGAGGTTTTAGCTGCCATTACGCTGTCAGCAAGCTTCATCTGATGCTAGTGCACTCACCGGAGATAAGACACCTAATTGAGAAAACATTTGCACTGGCATGTTGGGCAACATGTAACCCGCTCCATACCATATGGAATCATGGGTAAAAAAAAAAATCCCTGACAATGAACCAATCTCGCGCAGACCCCGTGGCAAGGTGAGCGGCAGTCATCTGCTCACAGAGCGAGCTGTCTTTAAAAAAAAATAACACCAGAATGACGAGCCCACATCACTGAGTGCCTGAGGTCCTTGGTCTTTTTTCTTCTTTAATTAAGGATTTTTCTTTATTGATACCATCATCCTCATCATCACTACTCTTCAACTCACTTAGGTCTGCACAAGTTCTTCTTTTTCTCCTTCTTTCAACTCTTTTTTTTGGAGGAGTGGAGAGATTTAATAGGACAGAGTCAGGTAGAGGGAGTGAGGGCAGCGGACTAAAGCGCCACAGGCTATTAGCCTGAAATTTCTGCTGGACAGATGGAACTGCTTAAAGACTATCATGCAATGTTTTGTTTTTGGGCTTTTCCCCATTCACAGTCTTTCTTCTGGCAAGAGTCTATTTTGTAACAAATTTACTTACAATGCTCAGGAAATGCATTTACACAAAAATGTCATGGATATTCACTGCTGGGCATTTGCAGATGACTTTTATTTTTCAGTTAAATATAAGCAGTGAGGAAAGATCAATGCAAGAGAGAGAAAGCACTAACCATGCCATGAAGTTATTTTCAACTACTGTTCCTACTTGATGTTATGATGTAAACTACTGTAAGTGACAGCTTTCTTATCTAGGAGACTTCTCCTACTTTATACACAACATCCAAGCCAAGTTAATTTTATTGTAATATATTTGTACTATATGTCACTATCCCACAAAAGTTTTTTTTATTAATTTAAGTTTAAAACATTACATCAGGATGGAATATTGAATCAGGATGATATCAGTGTTACAGCTATGACAACCTTAATGTCTCCTACATTAAGATGTTGGGTTTTTTTTTTGTTTTTTTTTAATATACTCAATTTCTCTGTGGGCTCAAGTGCACTTCACCGACATCAAGCAAGAGATTATGAGTGCTGTGGTCAAGCCTGGTGCAGCTCAGGTTGCTGAGCGAGGGGAATACCTGAGCCAGGGGCAGGAGAGAGCGCTCCAGCATCAAACAGTTCTCCTATTGTGACCAAGCCTGAGGAATGTGATTTGGGCTGAGATACAGAAAGACCTGTTCTCTGGTATGTTCAAGGGGGTACAGGCAGCCTTCATGTATTCTGTACCCAAAAGTCACAAGGATTTAAACACTTGGAATAATGCCAAGAGAGCAGCAAAACAATGCTCAATATCAGAAACAGGCATTTATTTAACAAGCAAAAAATTGGAACAACTTGTGCACTACCTTTATTAGGTATGTACCTAAGAAACTGTCAAGCTAATTTATATATAAATACATTTGGACTACGACGGATTATATATTATATTATTTATTGACTAACATTAACATTTCAACAAATACATTAGCTACCAAAAAATCTTCATTAAAAGACATTCACTAAAGATGATCATTTGCCATGTTTAATAATGTATAACGTTAATACATTACTATACTCTTTCAATAACATTTCTTCAATAAATACGAAGTATAAAAATGTTTAAATGTGACAACACAAATTGAAGTATTTCAGACTGCGAGCAGGTTTCAAACAGTACAACTGCACAATCCGTTTTGTCAATTAGAAGCATTAAATCTATTTGATACATATAGAAAACCTACACTGCCAGAAAAAAGCTACTGCACAGTTGTGTTTTGTCCACTGAAGCACGATGTAAATGCACCTTCAAAAATAGAACCGTGAACCTGGACCAAAGGTCCAACTTGGGAAGGTGTTTATCTAACTAAAGTCACAAAAATATATACCAGTCCAGTCAGTCCATTGGCAAGTACCTTCAACCTTGGTACATCAGAGTTAGAGACACAGTAAAAGTGGATAGACTTGTGAGAGAAGAGTATGCGACATGAGACCAGACACAATCTGCGACTAGAAACATAAAAGCCATGGCATGTAGAGCGAGAATAATTAACTACATACAGTTTTTCTCATAGGTCAGAAGGCTCCATAAATACTTATAACCAACCTGTACTGGAATAACAACGCACACACACACACACACATGAATGTAATTATAACCCCCTTACAACAGAACTGGCCATTAACTACCTCAAAGAAGCTTTCCAAATTATGGCCATGTTTTTATTTTATTTT
>JAODTV010000007.1:29005930-29022677 GCA_025399955.1 Galeichthys feliceps
TAATTAAAGATGTATGCTGTACATTCTGCCACAGAAAAAGAACAGTTCAAAGAAATTACTGAAAGCCCAAATATTGCTATGACATTCATATCCAAGATGACATTCATGTCACTGTATGTAAACTTCTGACCACAACTGCATATCGCCATCGAAATGCCTCATTTTCATCGATAACCCATTCCAAAGCATTGCGAGCTGTAGTGTGACCGTAGCTTAATGAGGCGGATGTGACGTCGGATGCAACCCAGCCATTGTACCCTACGACGAGTAAAAATTAACTTCAACTTGAAAAAAATTCGCGACCCACTAGATGGCGCTTCGTGGCCCACTAATAGGCCGTGGCCCAGTGGTTGAGAAACACTGGCCTAAACTATTATTGACGTGCTTTGTGTCTTTAAATGACCATCTTACTGAAATATTTATTAGGTTCCTCTCTCTCTCTCTCTCTCTCTCTCTCTCTCTCTCTCTCTCTCTCTCTCTCTCTCTCTCTCTCTAAATACAGACCTCCAAGGAGGACCTGCTTCAGGCTGACTTTGGGGGTGCTCTTAAGTTTTTCCGGGTTCAACTCCCTAAACGCTACAGAGCAGCTGAAAATGCTCGCAGACTCATGGAGCAAGCCTGCAACATCAAGGTACGACCTGTTTCCCCAAATCTCTCTCACGTGTTGTTAATGCTGTACATTCAGAGACACTGACCTCTCTTTAATCAATCATGTGAAAACCATGAGACTATAAATCTGTTCATAGTCAGCCATTTTAGGTTGTAATGTTTTCTTTCACAGCTACTTGCTCATATGCTGTTACACTTATACATCAAAGTGTTCATGGCCAGTATAGGCAATATTTCAGCCGTGATGGGAAATTAGTGGTGTCCTGCATGGCTGCCATAACTAAAGGTCATTTCTCGGGATTATAGGTGCTCAGGGAAGTGAACTGGAAGAGAATAAGAAAATGTGTAGTCTTGGAATGCATGGAATACTGATACTGAAGAAGTGTACACACAGAAAAATACTAGAAATAACTATAGAAATGAAAACAATGGTGTTTTTCAGTACTGGTAATGGTTAACTTGCTGTTCAGCATGATCAATATGAGGGCGTATAACATGAGAGCATTGTTTATTGTCGCAACATAATTTCAATGGAGTTAGATTTTACAACCATTAAGCAATGATTCAATATAGATTGATATTTTCCACACAATTAAATAGGCTGAATGGACGATTTGTTTCAAAGTATGTGAGTATAAGGAGCTCTAATATGATGTCTGATATGATTGTAAATAAGCAGCTTTCAAGAATGCAGTTTTCACTTCACTATGGTTAAATGTTGAGAGAAAACCTCAGCTCACTGGCTGTGTGACTGGGTACAAATCATGCTCTATTAAGGTTATAGTATGCGCCTCAGATTGGAAAAGTCATGTCTATATAGTATTTACAGTGTCATGTCATGTTTGGGTGAGGACTGAGCCGCCACTTAGCTCTGACCCTGTTGACCTGTACCCACCCTGAATTTAAAGAATGTGTGTAAAGCTTTTGCCCCATTGAGCTAATACTCTGTTGTCCCCAAGAAACTAAGGTTTAAAGTCCATTTTAAATCTAGATATCACTTATATTCTGCACTAATGTAGCAAATCATCAATTAATACATGTACAAGTTACTTTGTTTACATTGCGTATGTTTTTACTATTAATTTATTGATTTATGATTACTATAAAATAGAGAATATATTCAAAAAATAAAAACATTGCATTTGATTCAGCTGCTTTGTCAATAAAATAGTTTCACTCTTTAGAAGCTGCTTGATGTAAAAGCAACGGCGCTTCCACCTTGCTATGAGAAATGCACTTATAGTTTTGCTACAACTAATGCTTTCTGTGAGACGAGCCACTCATAGTAGAGGTGGACAAGCAGTTCGGGTGCTTCAAATTATGGAGAATGACTTTTCCCAACTGCCTCGCTCTGCTCAGATGGCATTTGTGGATGGTTCTGATGCAAGTATACAATAAATGGGTCTTTAAAGCTGTTTCATTTACGTTCTGAGAAGAAAAGTGATGGCAATAACACTGACTTAATAGTTTATAATTCGACATTGCTTTCTGCCTCTTTCCCCTTCTGTATAGGTTTTACTCCCACTCATTCTCTCATGTTTCTGTATCGTTGTTACTTTGTCACTTGCTCACGCCCCCACTGTCACTATCTGTAGGATTTCCTGTGAAGTTGCTCAACTCTGTTTGCATTAGTAGAGCTGTAATTGTAAATGACTTTCTGATGTAGGTTTGGAAATGTTGAAGTCTGGACATTTTCTAATGAAATGTCTGCTCAGTGTAGAAACTGTGGTCTGCAACGTCCAACCAGTCAGGACAAGGTGGCCTGTTAATTCAGAAGTCTCTTGCGCTCGCATTCAGGCATTTTAGCCTAGTGTGTCTGCATGTGTTTGGAAGGACGCTGAATGGAGGGGCTTTGTTTGTTTGTATTTTGTGTTTCACAGTGGTGGAAAAACAAGTGTTTGTACAATATCTCCTATAAGACAGTATTAGTTTCTCTGTAAACAACAGAGAACAAACAGGTTTCTAATAGCTTTATTTTTCTCCAAGGACGTTTGTGCCACCCATGGTGATATGATCCAATTATTTGATTATTAAATTGATGATCCTGTGCCATATGTCAGTACGAAGTGAGACTTTGTATGAGCTGTAGCTCTATAGTATATTATTAATGGAATAAAGAATTGCTTTATATTTGCGTATGCCATAGCTATTCCTTCAGCTTGTGGAATTGTGCTCTTGATTTTTCTGATAATGGGATCCCAGATATGCAGTGGTACTTTTCATAGCAAATATGTTTTAGAGACTCTTCCAAAGCATCCATCACTTTATAATTTCCAGAAGGGTTTACAAATTCTGTGGATACATGCACACAGATGAATGAGTAGATCATATAGTAGCAGTTGTGAAAACATGTTTCAAGGCAAGGTGAAGCAACATCTCAAAATGGAAGGGATGTTTGTCTGGACAGGGCTAAACAATGAAACAACCTTTTGAATTAGAAAAAAAAAAACACTGGGTATTTTCTTCTGCATTTTTTTATGTGGAGGAAGGATAGTAGCACCTGTAAAGGATGAAATGACCTCAACAGCCCTTGTAAAATGAATCCTGCCAGTGCCTTATATATACAGAAGAAAAATGTAGATTTTCTGCATTTTTGGCTCTGGATCTGTGAAACTGAGCCTCGTAATGACTCCTGGTTGTGAAATAACTTGGCAGGCTTTAAGACCATGGGAAGGTGAAATCAGAGAAGGGAAATCAGGCAGAGGGAATAAGAGCACCTGAGCACTGAGGTGTAAACAGGTGCATCGATCTGCTTGCTCAAAATGAGTCAGCACATGAGCTTCATTCGCAATTCTTTTACCACAGCGGAGTAGTTATTTTTCCATTCATTATAGTTTAAGCCAATTTTATTTCCTCATGTTCAACCACACCTTATGTTGCATGGCATGTTGTCATTCTCTTAGGTGTGGACCTTGACTTCTTCAAGCCACACCTGTACACACTAACCAAATCAGCTCATGAGCGTGCACTTGTGATCTGTGCGACTGGAAGTGGAAAAAAGCCGTAAAGCCCTTGACGCGGTGCTTTTATCTCTTGGGAATTTGAGGACACAGCAAATACAAACACAACATCTCGTCTCTTTAGCACATTTTTGGATCATGAAGCAAGGCAGAAGTTCAGGACTGTGAACAATTGTCAACCTTGTCCTTGGAATTATTGGGCGTGATTGCTGCATTCTACATGTCATCACTTTAACCAGCTCCACAGAAGGCTTGAGAAGCCTGTTTGAGGTGCCTGACTCAAATTGAGAGTGGATTTGAAGAACAAAGGGACGTGTCAGGAGTAGCTGTGAGGTGCCACTTTGTTTATTTTCAGACATTTCTGCTCATCCTGTGGTGCATTTTATACCCTGGTTTTACTTGGGTTTGTAGTAATGCTTGTGATGTTCTGTCAGAGATGCTTCAGCTTCTTTAGCTTGCAGTTTAGCTGAAAGTATTTGGGTGTTGGTGGCAGAACATGAGAGAAAGATTGTGCGTGAGACAGTAGTAGAAAAGTAGGAGGCTTGTTTGTGTGTGCAGGAAGCCTTATAGTGTATTTTCATATCAGCACTTTTCTGTACACACAACTTCTCTGGGGGGCTGCACACAGAGATTACAGCTCTTAAGAGTGGAGTTATTCTCCCCATGTAGAGGCGATCATTTCTCTTTGGAAACTGGGCACATGTAAGAAAGGATCAACTTGCTGGCTAATCAGCTTACCCTTTGCAGGAATTCACTGGCACCTTTATGCTCCGGCAAGAGAAAAAACAAGCATCTGACTTACTCTCGCCCTTACATTAGGAAATTTCGGAGCATCTTTATACGAAAGAAGTCTGGAGTAGCACGGCAAGACGACACTTGTTTCATTACTGGAGGATTGAATTCAGCTCTGAAGCAGCCTGATTGGGCCTTGTGGATATGTTTTTAACTTCAGGAAAGAGTTGTTTGTGCCATCTGTGGAATTTTCTCACAGGGAGGAGGACAGCTGGACTGTGAGATCTTAGGAGGGATAAAGAGATACCAAGCACCAGGGGGACAAGTTTGAGATCTCACTACTGCACGTACATGTAATAAATTGGAGCTGTGCATCAGAAGTACTGAGTCACTGTGGTCTGTCTGACACAAACTACACTTCCCCCTCCTCTTCCTCTGTCTGTCAGTCTCTTATTTCCCTCTCTTACCCCCTTTCTGATCCTCTCTGACTGCGAGTGAGCTTACCTGCTGAGGACTGTGGGATAAAAACGAGCTCTGTGTAAACGAACCCAGGAAGGCCACCTCGTTTTTATAGATAGAGCACGAGAAGAAAAGGGGACGATTGTATCTGCTCATTGGAGAAAATCACCACGACATATGAGCCTTGTACTCTGCTTCAGAAAACCACTGCCTACCTGGGAAGGTTGAGAGGTGCCTCTGTGAGGGAGGGAAAGAGAGAGAGAGAGAGAGAGAGATTGAGACGTCGTCCCTTCTCCCGCCTTCAGGGGCAGGATCTGCTGCTCAGGGAAGGACGTGTGAGCCGCTCAGCACTGACGGAGCTGTCAGTGATTCTCCAGCCTTTGCTCTCTTGCGCTCTTCATTCCTGGCTCATATTGCTTTTATATGCGCACTGGCAAGATGATGGAGGAAGTGTCTATCACGGTGGCCTACGATGCCCATGTTATCAACCAGATATGTGACGAGGACATCTTTGCTAGTTTGGTTGCAGACTCCAAACCCAAACCAGCGGTAGGTAAAACGCATGACCATGCAAAAGCTTCCAAATTTATCACGGAGTTGCTCATGCTCTCATACATTAGCCAAGCAAGTAGAGCCTGAGGCTTGTGTTGTGATCGTGATCTTAGTGTTATTTGTAGAAAAACGTAATGTCTATGCATTTTGTTAACTCATTCTTCCTGTTTGTTAGTGGTCTCCTAATTATGTTAGACTTCTAAATTGTCTCAGTTGCAAACTTAAACTCATTATTTCAGTTTTCTTCAATTTATTGTTCAAAATTATTCATACTTATTACTTGTAGCATTTTTTTATGGCAAAGAGAGCAGAGCAGCAACACAAGTTACAATACAAGAAATACACAGACAAAATCAATCAATTCATAGAGCAGAAAGACAAAAAAATGTTTGATAAACTTTGATGTATTTATTTATTGGAAATGGGTTTAGCATTTGGACGTTTTGGTTGGTTGGGTTTTTTTCCATTTTCTATCACGTTGTAATATAAGGTTTCACGTAGTGTAACCTAGTTCTACTTCTGCATGCTTTGAATATGCAGATATTGATAAATTAATTATAAATCAATATTTCAATCCTCATGTCCTTCGGAACCACCTTGACATGTTTCAGAGATCTAAGTGACAGCTTAAACATTGGATTTCTTTAAACAACCTGACATGAAGGTGTCCCACTGTGTGTCAGTGAATAGTCATGGAAAACAGTGATTTGCTGTAAATGCTATTTGAATGGAAAGTGCCATGGGGGAGTGTTCTTTCCACGAAAGGAGTCGAGTACCTGTGACGTGTGTGTGGGGTTTTGTTTTGTGTGGAGACAGAAGTGCAATAATGCCATTTGCTGACAGCAGCCCCGAGTTTGTTTATAGGTTACTACACTTTTCCTGTCAGTTTCCGTCAGTGTTTATGGCTCCTTAAGAATGGCATGTCGAGTTCCCCGCTGAAGACATGGCACTTCTGTACATACCACACTGGCATGAAATGTGGCATTTTAACACGAAACGTTGTGTCCTGAACTCATTGCTCTGCGTATTAAATCTAATGATGATGGCCGTCATCTTATCAATGTCTTTCTCAGCCAAACCTCACCCCTCCCCTTCCAATCTCTCTGTTCTTTCTCTCAACTTTAGCTCTTGTTTTCTAACCACTTCCCCCTCATAGCATGCCATTACTCCCAGAGACCTAAAAAGTAATACTATTACTCAACCCTGAACAGATGCACTGTATTAGAACAGTGGGTTTGAACAGAATTTTCTTCAGCACTGCTTTTGGATACTTTCTTTGCATATGGGTGTGTCAGGTTTCACATCAACCTCCACATGTAGCTACCTTCTGGTTTTGCCATTGTTGAAAAAAGCTGTTTTTACCACAGGCCCCATGGAAATTACATCGCATCAGTGTTTTCTCCCATTGCAAAGTCTCTATATGCAAAACTAAGCCAGGTGAGTCGCTTCCCAAGAGCACTTGTTAATGTGTGTTTGCACTTGGTCTCTGTGGATCTGTAATTGAAAGCCCTTGTGTAAAAGGGTAACCTACACACTTTATGGCGAGATGATTTTGGATTCTGTTGGGCTGTACAATGGGTCATATGTATCATATCCATCATGGGTTTTTTTTTTAAATCAACAATTTTTGTCAATATTACATTTATTGGAATCAAATGATGACCTTCACCAAGGTTCTTAACTGTAGCTTTTGGTTTTGAAGAAAGTTATGAGGTGAACCTCATTTTGGGCTAGCCCTACAGACCTGCAAACCTTTACACATTTTGCATAGAAGCTCTGCGTTTTAGCATCATAGTACACACATGAGCTGTCACTCAAAAGAGCAGTTTTCTGTTTTCAATTATTAAAACAGCAGATGAATCAATCAACATATAAATGTGGAATGACAGTTTTGACGGTATGTGTTTTGAACATTGCAATATTAACTGACACACTCTGGAAGCTCCACCCCCTTCTAGAATAGAATAGAATAGAATGCCTTTATTGTCACTGCACAATGTACAACGAAATTTAGTTCATCATAGGAGAGCAGGATGGCATTTAGTTAGCAGGATGGCATTTAGTTCTACCAGGGTGAGTAGCGCTTGAACTAAGGGTCCAACAGTATTTAAACGTATCCGCAATTCAAGGCAAGCAGTACGTCTTTGACCAATTTAACCAGTGCTTTTGTATTAGACAGTGCACTGAACTGCATCATGCATTATGAGGTACTATACTTTCTCTTTGTGTATGGTGATGCATATTTTGCAAAATCATTTTAAATAAACCACAGGAATAGGTGTGGCTGGTTTTAGCAGTAATGCAGGTAGTGTGTGTTGCTCCAGATTCCAGCTCCCTTGGTGTGGCTTTAGAAAGCTCCTCCCTGCCTAATGCCATGGTAACACCAGCACACAAAACCAACAGTGGCTCTGCTGTTATAGCAACACACTCAGCCACCGAGAACACAGGAGAGCCTGAACAGTCTCCGAGTGTAAAGCTTCATCACTGCAACTGAGCTGAGTTAAGCAGACTCTGTCAGGCAGTTACTGACTCACCTGACCTGTTTAAAAAACTCTAACCTTTAAAGTGTTTGAAACACTTTCTTGTGAACCATGTTGCTGATCATACAAAAGTATCTCAAGAATGCAAGCAATGTTGAGCCTGTGAATGCTAATGAAACATGACCTTGGCTTTAAGTGTGTCAGTGCCAATACTCGATGTATCATCATAACTCTATACACCAAATGATACTTTGGCAAAAATAAATAAAAATGTGTACACACAGCCACTTAATGCTGTATACATCTAAATCTAACTTTTCCTCATGGGCACCAGGCATATGTCCCCCCAAGGTCAAAACAATTAGATATTCCTATCCTTGTGGGGACATGTGGTTCCCAACCAAGATATAAAAACATGCCGCCCACACAGAGCCGGAAGTAAATGAACACAACATTCAGATTGTTCGTGCTCAATTTAACAGAATCTAATCAAATGTCCATCTTTTTATGAGCACAGAACTCTCTTCATAAGCTAAACAAAACAAATGACTAAATGATTCAAACATGGTTTCACACAACACTGACCAATCAGGACTCAGGAGACATGGTGGTGTTGTCTGAGTGTTAATGTCTTAACTTCTCGACAAAACAGGCACTGTTAAGTTAAAAAAGAAAAGTAGGGCATACCAAGCAGTGAGTAAAGGCATAGAGGTTCAGGTAGAGACAATCACAGCATGTGAAATGTGCATGTGCCATAAAGCAGCACTGAATCATAAGTTTATGCAGTTTTGAATTTTTAACATCTGTCTTTGACCAATATCACACAAAATTATGCTAGGTGATTAAATTTTGATGGAAATCATGAAGCAAATTTGGTGTCAGGTGCTTCATTAGTCATACTCAGGGAAAGCTCAAATGAATTATGCCTGAATTAACCTTTCAGTATAACATTTAAACATCTGCTTCCCCTTGGTCACATTATATGCCACCACGGATTCCATTTCCGTTGCTATGCCGATGACGTCCAGCTCTACATCTCCACTAAATCCATCACCGCTGCTACCCACTCCACTCTGACTAGGTGTATCACTGAAATTAAATCATGGATGCAAGCCAACTTCCTCAAACTCAACTGTGACAAAACAGACATGCTCATCATTGGCCCCAAATTGTTCATAAAAAACACTCACAACTTCTCCCTCACGTTTGACAACTCCACCCTGTCCCCCTCCCTGCACATCCGGAATCTTGGAGTTACTTTTGACGTCAACCTCACCTTTGAACGCCACGTCAATCTAACCACCAGAACAACCTTTTTCCATCTAAAAAACATAGCACGTCTCCGTCCTTCACGCTCTCTCCCTGCTGCCGAAACTTTGATTCACATCCCGACTGGACGACTGCAACAGCATCCTCTATGGTACATCATCCAAAGTCCTCAATAAACTCCAATACATCCAGAACTCCGCTGCACGCCTGCTCACTCACTCCCGCTCCCGTGATCACATCACCCCGTCCTCCAAAAACTCCACTGCCTGTCTGTACCACAACGGATTCAATTCAAAATTCTTCTCTTCACCCACAAAGCCCTCCAGAAGCAGGCCCCCTCCTATCTCACTGACCTGCTCCACCATCATACTCCCTCCCGCACCCTCCATTCTTCTGATGCCAAACTCTTATCCATACCCCTCAGGACCAAACACCGGACTTGGGGCGACACAGCCTTCTCCGTCCCTCTGGAACTCCCTCCCCAAACACATCCATGACTGTCCAGTTTCAAATCATCTTTAAAAACTCACGTCTTCAGAACTGCATATAATCTATAATACAATTTGGACTTTTATTTATATCTATATATATATATATATTTGCTGGCAGCAATTTGCTGTCTTTCCTTTAAAATACTTTTATTTTATATATGATATATATATCATTTATTATTTTATATATATATATATAACAATTATTTTTTTTTAATCTATTGTTTCTTCTGTTGTTTTAACCTGCTTTAACCTTGTTTTTACCTTGTAAAGCGTCTGAGTATTTAGAAAAGCGCGCAATAAATAAAATGTTGTTATTATTATTATTATTATTATTATTATTATTATTATTATTATCATCAGACCTGCTGGCCTTCCAGTCGAGGTAGTGAAGCTTGACAGTCTCTCGCTAAGATGTTGGCTGTTTTGTGATGGAGGGATTTCTAACACTTTTGTAAGATGGATTTCTTGTATCTGTTCACTGCCCATCTTTATCAGCAAGGTAAAAAAAAAAAAAAAAGAATATGTCCAAATCCTAGTCTCGGAGTCTCTCATTTTTTCCACACAGACTGAGGGCATGAAACTTTCAGAACATTTGCTGATTGTGTGACTTTGTGCATCTTACACATTTGAGTCAAATTGGCACAAAACAATTTAATTAGCCTGTCTCCAAAATACGTTCGTGCAGCAGTGAAATAATTGGAACATTTGTAGAATTTAATTATTTACCATGTTGTAATATTGAAAATGTATGGAACTTTCACTAGTTATACAAATTAGCAGGTTTCTTTTTTTTTTTTCTTTGTCAATTTCGTAGGCCTGTCATTTTTAATATCATCCCCAAGTTGATAAGGGGTGTGTTAATTAACACCATTTTTTTCCCATGTGACTTACAAAAACTGACTTTATGGATGACTTATTGATTCTGTCATCTACATCAGCTTCACCTACTTTTGGTCGGATTAAAGGGAAACTCTGATCAGTAGTTTCCCTTATTTATAACACTGTATAACAGATCCAGTGTTCACACTGTATATCCATATAACTCTTTCCCCAATCTCCTCAGGTGCCAACTAAGAAGCTGAAGAAGTTTGAGAAGGAGTACCAAGCTTTCCGAGAGAGCCAGCTGCAGCAGGAGGACCCTATAGACAGATACCAGGTAAGCAAAATGGCTACTTGAACCATATTTACTGCTATCCCTGCTTCTTCACCCTCATCTCCTGCCTTCACCTTCATCTCATGGCCCTGTCTCAGTTCAGGACTGTGTAGAGATCTGCGGTGAGCATGGCATGCTACACACAGCACAAGGGGAAAAGAGAGACTCCTATTCACAGCTGTGATCTTATATTTGTTCAGCTTTTTTGTTTGTTTCTTTGTTTTTGAACACAATATAGAGAAGGTGACCATACTCATGAGGACACTTGTTTTCATTTTGCCCTTAAGGAACAATTTTAGTTTTAAATACGCGGAGATGTTTTTGTTGTACAAATAATTTTTTTTACTGTAATACTGACACTTTTTTTTTTTTTTTTTAATCTATAAGCTAAAGGACAGAAATGTTTCCAAGAGCAGCTATTATGGAGAATTAAGTTTGGATTTTTTTAATTATTATGTTTAACTGTAAACCAGATTAGCTAGTGTGACATTATTGTTAAACAGTTTAACCAACATTTAGTTTCCAGTTTGTTCGATTTGTAGTGTTCTGTGTTGCAATATATTTTATTACATTTTCTATTTTTCATGAACATGCAGTATTTTATTATTTCTGTTCCTTCCTTTGCACTTCCTTTTGTATTCCAAAGTTTGGCTTGTATCTCTGTTCATAGTGCATGATTTTATTATTTATTTTTCTTCTGTAATAATGCAATAAAATGCTGTTTCACTGTGGATTAGGGGTTTTCTCATGTTAGTACATTTTCACAAGCTTTTTAAGTAAGACTTTTGGATGCAAGCTGAACTTTCCGTGATTTCCGTTCCATGACTTCCTGTTTACTTCCTGCAACACTCACACACTTAACCAATGAGCTGCGCTCACTCACCCCATTTACCAAATGCTGCATGAGAGTGAGTGGAGAGGGAGCAGTGCTGTTTTCTGCAGGAGGTCTGCTGAGGTGTGTGTTTTCTAGTGCTAGATCGTGTAGTGTTGTCACACTGGTAGTCTACAGCAGTTGCAGGTAAGCCCTAAACCCAGCGGTTCTCTCTGGCTATTATCAAAGCTTGTTTCTCCTGCATGTCTGCTGTAACTTCTCTCCTGTTCTGCGCTTTATGGGCTTATTGTTTGTTAGCTGTGAAAAGAGCTCTGTGGCTCTGCATGACACAGGGATCTTCATGGTTTAAGCAAGTAGCAAGGCAAGCGTGTGTGTGTGTGTGGGGGGGGATGAGTCGAAATGGGAATCAGATGACCAGTCTTCCTCTTCCTGATAAGCAGAATGTCCGGCAGTGTGTGTATCATGTGAGAGCACTTGGAGGGAGTGGACAGTGTCACACAAAGCCTCGTCTTCCCATGTAGATAATGCAGATGATGAAACCCAGTTTAGAGGAGCAGCTAAAAGCCATTCAGTTCTCATGTACAGTGTGTGTTTAGGTTTCAGTAGTCAGTACTGGCCTTGCATTAAAGTAGCTGAACAAAAACTTTATTTTATATCAGTTTCCTCTCAATATACAGTACGATGCAAAAGTCTTAGGCACCCTATTTAAAAAAAAAAAATTTATACAAATGTTTATTTTATGACTTCTGCATTACTGAGTCAGTAGAAAAACAAAAAATGTTACAGAAAAATGTTTGGATGTCAGTAACGAAACCAACATATTAAATAATACAACACATTTCAAATAAAAACATAATGAAGTATGTCAGGTTTTAACTGCAAAAATAAGACCTGCAGTCAAAGTCTCCAAAAGAACTGTGGCAGATTCTCCAGGATGCTCAGGAAAAACACGTCAGCCAGTTTCCATTTAAAACTTCACAAAGTGTACCTGAGTCTACTGATGCATTTTTAAAAAGCAAAGGGTTGTCACAACAAATCTTGACTTTGTTTATTAGTGTACTACTGTTTACTGTTCCTTAAAGTTTTTTTTTAATTTTGAAACATTTATAGTTATTTTTGAAGTACTGTATGTATTGTTAGTTTTACACTTGAATTACAAGATAAATGTAATTAACATGACCGGGAAGTCTGTCTTTTCCAGAATAATTTTTTCCCATATGTGTTATAATCTGGGAAAACTCATCAGAAGTCGCTGTGGATGAACACAAAAAAAAGTTGGGCCCATAACATAATTTGACTTCTGTTCATTACAAAATCATAAACATATTTCACAATGACATGGACATGTTTTTATTTACTTTTTTCCCTTTCTGTCTTCCTAAAAAGATCATATTTTGTAAGGAGACAATTTTTTTTTAAAAATGGTGGTAAAAACAGTCTGCCTAAAGAAGTCTAAAATCTTGTTAGCCAAGTGTGATTTAGTCGCACAGTAAACTTCACACTTTGATCAGGTTGTTGCATATCTACATACTGCATCAAAACCGATACAAGTCTAATCAGTGCCATTTATAATCAGGCACCGGTTGACAAAATGTAACGAAAATGCCTGTCTGTAGTTCAGAAGTCTGTAGTTTTCAAACTGTATGTAGTAGAAATATGTCAAACTTTCAGCATTCAGAGGGTTTTCCCAGACCTCCACATATCCATGAGGTTTTAGACCCCTGTGATGTTGGCGCTCCATACGATAACAATATAAATAAAAGTATTTCGATTTGTTTGTGCATGTTTTTGCATGCAAAATAAAAATTTGTGCTCAAACAGTTTGAGGAATTAACCGTGAAATGTTTTAATGATGTTTTAATGACCCAGCACCCCATTGACACCCAAATGACTGCAAACATGTCTGATTTGTTTGTGCATCATTTGTGCACGCACAATAAACGTACATGCTTCATTATATCATGTTTTTAAATGTTATTTTCTTGACATCTGATGTCACTTAGCACCCCATTAATTAATTTATTTTGTGTATGTAAACAATGCACAAACGAATCAAAATACTTTTATTCACATTCTCATCATATGGAATGCCAACATCACGGAGCATTACTTTTAGGCCCAGAGCTTCAATGCTAAGCAGGTCAAGCTAATTTGGCTAATGTAGGTGATGAACAAAACTGCATTTTTTAAAGTTATAATTAACAACCACAAAACTAAATTACTGAGAATTTTAACAGTGCATGTCAAGATGATGAAATCCCACTCATGTCAAACTGAGACACTCGTGTGCTAATGTAATAGTAGTTACCTAGCCTGCTAGCTATTTGGTATAGCAGGGCATAATGAGTTTGTAAATGGCATGTTCATGTACTTTAATAGATCCTAACTTTTCTTTTTACCTCTTCATCAAGACTTTATGTAATCTTATACAGAAATGCTGGTGTGGTTTAGGACACTGTGACTTACTGTACTGTACCAAACCTTCACCATGTCACAGAATGCTGTGGCCTTAATTCCCTCAACACAGTTTGTGATGGAAAATTATAAATTTAGCAGATGGTAATATAGAGATCCTTTTTTAGACTAAAATTGTAAATATGTGCTGTCCCTGCTATTTTACAAAATTGTGTCTTTAAGCTTCAAATTTTAATGTGTAATGATTTTGGTTCAATAAAATGTCTGAAATGTTGACCATGTATTTGTCAGAAAAGAGTAACACGGTGGCATAGCATAGTGTTGCTGTCTCGTCACACTAGTTTGCCCCATTCGGTCCTGACCTGTGTGCAGAATTTCCCGCTTTCTCTGTGTTCATGTGAGAAATTAACTCCAGTTTTCTTCCCACCTCCCAAAAGCATACCAGTAGGTGGATCGGTGATTAAATTTCCCCTAGGGGTGAATGAGTGTGTGAATGTGTGTGAGCATGGGGCCCTGTGATGGACTCTCCTCCCATCTAGGGTCCATTCCTGCATCATATCCAGTGTTCCTGGGAGAAAGTGGTCACTAAAAATGAGTGAATTAATTTGTGGAAAAGATGTTTACTTGTTAAAAAAAACGGCAAACATTGGACATCAAGTATGTTTTGGCAGATTGTCTACATTCTGAGCATGTGGAAAATTGAATAAGTTCAGCTAAACAACTGATCTTGGTTCAGATCTCAGCTGTTCGTCCTGCAATAGTCTCAAGGCCAAATTCTGATCCTGGATCAGTAGTAAACACTGCATGCTGCTTTCAGTCCTCTCTGCTACAGTTCAGCCTGCTCTGTCTTGTGCTCCTGCTTATGTTTATTGTGCTGCTTGCAACACGCTGCTATGCTCATTTATTTCTGCCTATCAGATTGAAAAATCCGTTTTGTTTACCGTAATATGGTATCAGGAAGTGAAGTGGGGTAGAAAAGTAAAGGTGAATAACAGTGTGTTGTGCTAATTATTTCCTCAGTGTAGTTTGGTTTCTCAGATGATTATTAACTGTGTGTGAGACACTTGTACACAAGATGTATATTAAGCTGAATTTGAGACCAGGAGGAAAATACTATAAGCAGTCATGACATTTTTTGCTATTTGTTCCTTTTTGTTCGTTTCGTTGTTTCCAGTTGCTGACTGTTGGCTTTTGTGCATCGTCATGCATACGCGTGAACTGCATTCATTTATTTTGTAATTAATGTATTTATGTATATTATTGAAGTGTGTGTTTAGCTTTAGCAAGTCCAGTTCAGCCAGCTCTGCCTCACTTTTGTCACCCTGTTCTATCTAGTCTGTGAGCCCTGTAGACCATGAAGCTTGGTCAGTGCTGAAGCTGCAGAAAAGCTGTTGACAAATGCAAACTTTCTGAAATGTGGTGTCTTGGAAATTTGGCAATTTTTTATGGCAACACAGAGCGCACAAAAAACGACAAGCTGCCATGGTTTAGCTGTCTCTCTGTGAGTGAGCAAACCACCCTGGCTGCATTACTCCATTTTAATAATAAACTTTTAATGAGCTATCAGCATCCCAGAGCAGTAGTCACTCAATTTTGCAATTTCTACAATTACTGACCTTCATTCAGGAAGTTTATAATTGTCTAGATGTATTTCTGTGGTTTTGAAGCTTAATTGTAGTCCAGATAGTTTCTATCTGTGCTCTGTTCCTGGCAAGTATGTATTCTTAAAACACTTAACAGTAACACTAACACTGTGTGTGCATGTTTTCATCCAGAGGGAGAATCGGCGGCTACAGGAAGCCAGCATGCGTTTGGAGCAGGAGAACGATGACCTCGCCCACGAGCTGGTCACTAGCAAGATTGCGCTGAGGAATGATTTAGACCAGGTATGTATTTTCTCTTCCTTCAGTTTATATATTGTGCACATGACACAAAAGAATGTTCTGCTAGTTTTGTTGCTGCACTACTCAGATGGAGCTGTGTTTGTGTCTAGGCGGAGGACAAGGCCGACGTGTTGAACAAAGAGCTGCTGAGCACAAAGCAGCGGCTGGTGGAGACGGAGGAGGAGAAGAGGAGACAGGAGGAAGAGACAGCTCAGGTCCACATTAACAGTGAATTACTCATGCTTCTGTTTGTCAGTAAACCTGTCTGGAGTTGATTAACAACTTTTATACCACAGCATTGCTGAATTCTCTGTTCGACTGGTTTGAAGGTGTTGATGTATTTTCTATAACAGCAGCTCTGACAATAGGTTTATATTTAATGCACTTGTTCTAATACGTTATTGTTTCTCTAGTAACAACTTGCACAGTGACTTACATGGTGGATGCTCCACATAATCTAACGCTAGTAATAAATGCATTAAAACATGCTTTTATGTAAACAAATACAAATGTATAATCATTGATGTGCTGAAGTTTTCTGTAAAGACATGTTAAACGTTTGTGGAAGGAGTCTCCAGTTTCAGGGTTTTGTAGCAGTCAGGGGTAGAGCTGTAACTTTGTTTTCCGCCACAGGAAAGTCTTCATGGCTGAGGACTTTGTGCTTTGCTGTTACATGGTAACATGACATGCTGTATTTTTTGTCCTATTAACTTGAGAGAGAAAAAGAGGTTGGTGAGGAAACTATTGTTTATAGCTCTTACAAGCTCTAAGTGACAACAGGCTCAGCATGCGCTACAGATGAAGTGGTTACAGATTAGGTAAAATTAAAAGTAGACGGCCTTTCGATTTCATAAAATCAGTGAAATTTAGTTCCCTCTGAAATTTGGTCATTGTGATATATGTTTATTT
>JAODTV010000007.1:29088966-29099183 GCA_025399955.1 Galeichthys feliceps
TTCTGCCTTGCTACGTACACCTGCTTCGTATTTACTACGTGCTGCTATGTATTTACTACGATGTTGCTAGGTATTGCCAGGTATTGCTGTGTATTGCTCTGTTTTACTATGTATTTACTATGTATTTTTTTTTTTTTACCAACTACGTATTTTCATACGTAGTTAAACGGAGCAAAATGGAGCCTTAGTGTGACAGCACCCTTACCACAGTTGTAAAGAGTGATTATTTGAGTTACTATAGACTTCCTGTCAGCTCAAACCAGTCTGGTCATTCTCCTCTGATCTCTCTCATCAACAAGGTGCTTCAGCCTGCAGTCCCTCTGCTCACAGGATGATTTTTGTTTTTTGCACCATCCTCTGAAAACTTTAAAGATTGTTTTGTGTGAAATTCACAGATGACCAGTTTCTGAAATACTCAAAACAGTCCATCTACCACCAACAGCCATACCAGGGTTAAAGTCACAGAGATCACACCTTTTCTTCATTCTGGTGTTTGATGTAAACAAACTCTTGACCTGTATTTGCGTGATTTTATGCATTATACTGCTGCTGCCACATGATTGTGCAGGTGTTCCTAATAAAGTGGACGGTGAGTGCATACTGTATGTATCAGCCAATCAGAAACAAGAATCTGAGGCTACAGTGAACAGATCCAAACTGGACAGTTGAAGGGCCCCCCCTTCTGTGTGACATGATTGGCTGATTGGATTGCATGAACAAGGTAACTGTGTTGTAAACAATTAACTTATAGATTTTTAACAGGAGAAGCAACTACATGATGCCATGGATTTCTGTGCCATCTATGTATCTAATGAAATATAAATTTAGCAAAGCTCTAATATGCAAGTCTAATCTTTCAGTTTACATTTTATGGAGTTTGTACATAGAGTAACATTTCAAAACCATATATGTCAATGACATACTGACAGATACCATAACAGATAAATAGACGTCAAGTATATTTATTTCCAGAGGTCAAATAAATGCACTTGCACGTGTACACAAACTCTCTCTTCACACACAAACACACACTCCTATGAACTTCTCATCTATTAAAGAAACAGTTTAGCAAAAAAATAATTATTTGTACAGTTTCCCCCCAATTTTTCATCACATCATAATCTTACAGCATTAACATTATTTAATAATTGGAAGATGTTTGCGGTGTGAATTTACAGAAATAATGTTGGGTGAGATAGTCTTCCATTACTTGTTAACTACAATAACCTCATATCTCTAATGCAAAGTTTCAGACACGAAACAGGTTTTGGTTGATCGATTACACTTATTTTAAATGGAAAATTCTGAAAATCTAGGTTTTTCACTGAACCATCCCTTTAAGTTTCATGTATAAATAAAAAAAGGATACAACGCTTCATTTTTAATTTTAATTTATATTTACAATTTTCAACATTTGACAACATGCTTGGTCTCTACAGCATTGCTTAGTCTAATTGATCAGGGCCACACATCTTTAACCACACACACACACACTCCTTAACTTTCATAAGATGATGCGATAGATACATTTGCATATTCAGTCAAGTTCACAAGTACGGCACAAAGTGACGTCTGAAACGCAAATACGGCTGCACGCTCTTCATCTTGGGAAGAATCTGCTTCACTTGATTCATTTTTTATGCACAGCTTTAGGGAAGAAATGTAAAAAACAAAACAAAACACTCCAAATTCACAGACTAAAATATAGTCAGTATTTCTTCATTATTGGTATTTATAATACTATGTACATATCGGTTTCCCCCACAGTTCAAAGACATGTGGTTAGGTTAACATGGGGCAGCCATGGCCTGAGGTTGGGCTGAAGGGCCCTTGAGCAAGGCACCTAAACCCCAACTGCTCCTCGGGCGCTGTAGCATAGCTGCCCACTGCTCTGGGTACGTGTGTGTGTGCTCATTGCTCACTTGTGTGTGTTCCCTGCTTCAGATGGGTTAAATGCAGAGGTGAAATTTCACTGTGTGTTTAAGTCTGTGCTTGACTGTACGTGTGACAAATAAAGGCTTCTTGGCTTCTTCTTCATTAGTGAGTCACTAACTATGGTGTCAGAATGTTAAAAATAAGAAATAAATAAGGCAGCCAAAAAGTACAAACACACTGTATTGCTGCTGTAGATCCATTATATCACACAACAGCATCGTGATCATGATCAGCATTTTAACACCCATCAAATATCTATTAAAATTACATGTCCTCACACTCACACTTTCAAACACATACACACTTAAATTACTTTATACATACAAATATACATTTGAGCAAATTCTTTAAACCTTTCCTGCAGTGTATATCACAACACCGGTGGAAAACTTGCATCCTGCTCAAACAATTGTGATATGGTGAAATAAAGTGCTATGACTGAATAGTCCTAAGAGGAAAGCATGTCTATAGATTTAAAGATGGGCCTTTATCGGGCAAAAGGCTTGATTCATAAAAAATTTAAATACAGTCTTAGTCAGGAAACAGCAAGAATTTATAGTGTCTTTAACCTCAAATAGCCCAAATGAAATCTGCTGTATTTCTATATATTGTGTGTGGACAAATATCAACTTGTTCCAATGCTGGGTTTAATAAACACAACCTTTTTGACTTCCTATTTGGTCACCATGTTAGAAGCTGTAACAGTACTTTATAAACTCAACTGAAGTTTCTTGGATGACCTTTTAGAGGCATAAGGAAATCTGCAGGAGCTGAAATTACACAGAATGCATCAAAAACAGACCAAATCGTCCCTAATACCTCAGTCAACAAATAATCCATGTGTTTACAACAGCTTGCACAAAATACTCTGGCTGTTTTTCATTTTTCAAACTATTCTCTATTTATCACTTCTGTCGTGGACAAAATTGGCCACAGTTCCTTGTACTAAGGACAGAACTGAAAATCTGTTTACCTGAAAGTCACTTATAATTGAAGCTATTGGAATATCAATAAATGCTATAAAGGACTTTCTTTAATTTTTTAGTCAAGTGTATCTTTAAATTAAGCTCTAAATCAGTATAATTCATTCTTGTGTAAGAGAGCCAGGACTACTTTTTCACAAGGAAGAATTTATGTTGCTGCTTCACAAAACTCTAAAGAAAGTGTAAGTAACTGGAATTGCTTTTATTTAAGCTGCACTGCGCCAGTGCTGTAATGCTGGATAAGTCGACATTTGAAAAGCTTTTGGTCTCACCTCGGTCTCATTTAGAAGACATTTAACGTTACAGTGTAATGATCAGAGTTGTTAGTTCACCTTAGACAGTTGTGTGTAATCTGAATGTTTTTTTGACAGAATTGATCATCTGCCTCTAGACTTCTGTTCTTTTCTCTGTACAAGAAAATGTCAACATTCTTGTCGTGACCAACTGCCTATGTATTACAGATGTGGTAAATAGAGGTTGGGGAAATAAAGAGCACAGGAATATTGCTTTTGAGAACAAATTTGTCTCATTGCTGTTTTGTTGGCGCATACTGAAGGTTGTTTTTTATGCTCCTCTCACGTGTGATGATTATTTGCATTGCGGAGTTATAAGGGCATGTTAACTCAAGCACTGAACTGAAGGGATTAAAGCAATGGTCTGTTCATCCCTTGTGTCACGATATTGTTGTCCTGAATGATGTTTGACCAACGTTATGCATAAGGCTGTACGATTTGAAGATAACAGTGTATATGCAGAGGTGAACAAAAGAGTAAACTTGGTGCCCAGGAGAGCCATTTATTCATTGTTGCCAGATGGACAAGTTTATCATCCAGATTAAGGAACTAATTTTAACTTCCTATTAGCTACGCCAAAACAAACATTTTCATTTGTCGTTTCTGTTTAAACCTAATGTGCTTCATGGTGGTGCGACACTTCCGAATTCCACCATCTGCTGTACACATCAGCCAAGGTGTTGGTAGGACAATTTTTATGAGGTAAACTAATTAGTGTGCACACATGACAGTTTTTTTTTTAGAATCAGAAACACATAGGTGCAACTGAGCAAAATAAAGTGCATTGCTGTCATATAACTCTCCTGTTAGCACAACACACAGTCACCTCTCGGTTAAATATGGTGAAAGGAAATAAAGATGCTAGCCAGGTTTAAATCATATTGTTAATTGTGATGTGAGAAGGGAACACCACAGCTCATAACTGAAATTCACCAATAACTTGGTGACTTTTTTTTTTTGCCAAGTTTGCAAACACAATGTGCTTCGTTAGAAATGTTATAAGGAGAGGATAAGCACATTGTCATACAGGTGTCCCCTTCTTGGGAATTCATTTACTCGTTTGATTCCTTTATGGCCATATGTTACTACATTATATTAGGCTACATCCACATTAATACGTTTTAGCTTTAAAACAGTGTTTTAAAAAGAAAAAGATCTCCGTCCAGACAAGCGCTTTAGCTGCGTATCAGAAATAATCTAACATACTAACATGTCTGAAAATGCATATCACATGACCATTCATATACACTGGGCATGCACGTGCCGATATAAAGTGGAAGCAGAAGGGTCACCTGATAGGAGCGTGAAGAATCAGGGAAGGATATACTGTGACAAAACCCAATCAGGATGCAAATGTGGGTGTGTGCGTCGTCGTTTTCCAAAAGTCTCTGTTTCTGCTCGTCCAGACGAAAACACAATCTTGGAGTTTCCAAAAGTCACAGTTTTAGGCGCTCAAAAACTAGTATAGACGCGATGTGTAAACGTAGCAAAAGTGATACCAAATACTAAAAATGTATTAATGTGGACATAGCCTTAGATAGCACTCTTTAGCCTGATTAATTAGGTTTCCGGGCAACCAAAACATTGGACTGGGTAAGAACACGGGCCCGGTGGGTTGGCCAATAAATTTAACATTTGTCCACCCCTGATATAGCTGACAATATAACATTACAAGTCACTACTTGTATATCTGAGTGAAATTAACTGTGGAATATAAATGATACAGAATATAGATTCTTTAAGTATAGTTTCAATCAAGCAAGTGCAAGCTTCCTCCAAACTCACATTACACACCAAACATTTTCTCTATACATATGAAAAGCATGTTCACAGTATCACACTCCGAGAATCACACACATAGAAAAGTAAAAAACAAAATAAAAAACATTGTATGAATTACAGGAATGTTATCTCAAAGCACGCAGTTATTACTGGTTGGCGTGGCGCTGTTAGTAGACAGAATGACGGGAGAACGACAGGAGAATGGCGCTAGTGTACTTTCAGCACAACGCTTCACACTGCAGCCCGCATGTGATTTTGGATCGGGATAAGACGAGGATCGAAGACACCAGTCACTTAAAAATGTGGGAGGAAGTTTGGTCAGTTGAGCTGGAAGCCACGTCAAGCTTGAACAATCTCCGGAGTAGTCACACTCACTGCTGTGAACGAGACAAGAGAGCAGCTGTCGCTGAACTGTACACATCATGATGCTGCGCAATTAAAAGTATTTGTGCTTTCAATTGATCAAATACAACATTCAGTATAGATGAGAACAGAAATATGACTGTAAAAACCAGTACAAACATGCACAGGAAGTATAAACACTAAGACAACTGGACCTGAACCCTCTCCATGCAGATGACATCAGTGTATTAAAATCTACAGAAATAAATAAAACAGCTACGACAAATCAATCATGAGGGATTGTGAAATAACGAATGACACAACAAGAGAGCATTAGCTGCCAAATATCCAAACCAGACATCCCAAGCAGCTCTGCCACCACCAGTCACTTACTGTATCGCTGTCCTCATCCCCTGTGGGCAGAGTCCTAGACTCTGTAGCGTAGTGCAGAGGAGAATAAACCCAGATCCTGTCCTCCGGAGGCTGCTTTAAGTAGCAGAGAGAGCGCAGTAGCCAGCACGAGAAAGCAACAGAGCCGAGACGTGAGAGAGAAATAGAAGACAGTGCAGGAGGTGAGAGTTTGAGACAACACAGTAATGAAAGAAAGAAGAACTACATTAAAGAACCATTAAAACTCAAAAATGTGATTTTGGATTAGTGATTGGGGTTTAACACGTCGATAAATTCACAAGTTCTCTTAAAAAAAAAAAAGCTCAGTACTTCCATAAAAACTGATTTTTTAATTAAATAAATGTATTATTAATACTACTTTTTATGAATAAAAATATGCTAATTATTAGAAAGCAAGAATAAAGGTAAACAGCCGGTTTGTTTGCTGGTAAATAATAATAAATTAAAAAAACCGATGAGAATCAAGATCCAGGTACTAAACTCTCACCTGTATTTACCTGTGATAATAGTGAGCTAGTTTATTAGCAGTTAACTAGCTGGCTAGTTATTTGAATAGCTACGATTAGCTCTTTGTTTCCTAATTTGCATATTCATGTATGCAACTTCCTTACATTTTTATGTGTATATATGTTCCTAGACCATTCATATTCAAAATGTCTTAAACAATAGAAATATATAAACATAATGTATAATTTTTTATAATTACACATTCTGTGGCACTTGTATTTTAATAATATTTAATAAATAACAAATACACTTTATTGAATGTAACAGATATCATCATTCCTCTACTGTTTTAATGTATAAGTGCCGCTGCACTTGGGATTATGGTTTGTGAGATTCTGTCATGACGATGGTCTAACCAACAGGAAACCTTTTATAACGTTATCTCCTATTAAAAGCAGAATTTTGCACTTGGCTGTTTTGCATTTTATTCAATTTTGGAGTGTCTTTTTTTTTGCCGAAGGTTTTTATATTACTTTGGATTTGTGCACACAACTAATCAAATTAAATTTTTGCTTGTTAAAACCCTAAGCCTCCCATCTACTGTATAAAAGCAGTTAGTAATAGAAACAGGAAGAGGAGTAGCAGGCTGCAGAAGAGGGAACCGGAGCTGCACTAATGAAATGGGAAGTGGAAAAGGTAGTGATGGCCAAGTTCACATTCTGGCTTTCCACATTTTAAAGAAGCTAAACATGTAAGCAAGATGCGAGTGTGTGACTAATTTCTCTATTACGACAGCACTACAGTCACAATGTTCCACAGCAGGCTAGTTCACTACCAGGACTTACACTGTGGCCTGGAGTGAGCCTCCTGTTGTGTGTAATGGTCTGGCAGACACAACAGCTACCATCAGAGAACTTACAGAAAAAAATGGGTGTGAATAAAAAATGAGAAGACAAATAAGACAAATGGTCAAAAAGATAAATGACAGAATATAAAAGGTGTAACAGAGATAGATGCAAATGTTAAAACTGAGATCTGATCATGCAGTCATGTAGAGAGAGAAGTAGAGGGAAAAGAAAGGAACTCGGGTTCAACTGATGACTTGCTCCTAACTCCAACTTTCAGGACAGCGTTAAGTTATTTTATACCACAGTGCTGTCTGATTGGTCAAAAAGTGTTGATTAATTTCCAGCAGCGCTGACGGTATTTCCAGGTGCAAAGTTTATATTAATGCTCTCAATTTAATAAATTACTGTCAATTAACAACTTACACATGGATTATATGGAATGTCCACCATACAAAACACAACCACGTAATAATTGATTTGGTGAGGTTTTCTGTGAAGAGACATTTATTTAACATTTTTGGAAGGAGTCTCCAGTGTCAGCATTTTGTAACAAAATCACACGAAAAGCTGTAACTAAGTTTTTTGTCACAGAAAATTCGTCAGGATGGAGGAGTTTATGATTTGTGGTTTCTCTGTACCATGACAAGCTGCATTGTATTCTTATTAACTAGAGGAAGAGAGGAACAGAAACCGAGGCTGGTGTTTGGAAAGACTCTTTATGCCTAATATAAGTGATGGAACTGGATTGTTTCGTGGATGGTCTCAAACAATAATTATTTTCCTATAATGGCATACTCCCAGGTGTTATATTCCTTACATAATTTCCCACAGTTCAGTTATTTTTCTGGAACCCATTTCCTTCAGTGATGAAGAAGCAGCTTGAGTCATGCACACAGCAGTAGACTGATGCGATTGTAAACAAGCTGATGGCTGACAGTTGTATTTCTTAGCAACAGGGATGACAAAAGTGCTTTCAGTAACATCCTCTGTTACTGCTGCTTAAGCACGGTTTTTACACGGTGAGAGGCCTTAAGACACACACGTACAGTACCAGTCAAAGGTTTGGACACACCAACTCATTCATAGGTTTTTCTGTAACAGTAAATAGAAAATAAATAGCTCTATTCATCAACTGTAGTAATCTATATTATGTCAAGAACAGCTCAACTAAGTAAAGAGAAATGACATCCATCATTACTTTAAGACATGAAGGGTCTTTAATAAAAATAAAGAAAAATAATTGAATTAGAAGGTGTGTCCAAATTTTGGATTGGTACTGTAAAAAATAAACATTTCTCAAACCAATCTGAGCCTGTCTGAAACCAGGCACTAAAATGAGATGAAATGTTGCATTTTCATGCAGAGGTTACAGCACACTGGAAAATTTGATGAAGGTATGCAGCAGGGAACAAAACCACACAGGTCACATGCAGTTTCGACCAGGCAGCATAATACATCACTGTGGACACAGAGTGAAAATGAGTAGACAGTCTGAACATTCCATCCATTATAATATCTGAATGAATCGAGTTCATTACCAACTTGAAGGTTTCCAAGCCAGAGGAGGAACACCCAGTTTGATATAACATCAAAAACAAATTCAGCAAAAAATTGCATTTACATAATTTTCTTCTGAACCCAAATGTAATTGATTACCCAAGATGCATTTCATGTCTGATGTCAGCTTTTTTAGTTTTGCACTGGGCTAATAAGGCTAATGTAGAACAAGTAATGGAAATCTCCCCGGTTCAGATTCCTTTCTGAAAATATACATGCATACACTGTTTTATTGTACTGTGTGTTGTATTGGTTAAACACACGTACTTGTGGTTAATTAGCTTAATTTGCACTGAGAGAAATCTAATCTTTACTTGAAGCAAATTTATTCTGAGAAAATTAAAAACCCTTACAAAATATATTTGAGATTAACAAAACCATGTGTCACAATTAATGGCACCCATAGATGTTCTCATCAGCATAATGTAACTGAAGCATGTTTACCGAGGGTGTCAATAATTCTGGTGCTGACTATAAAAAGGGAACAATCTTTACAAGGTAGAGCAGAGCCATCTTGAACTCAAGTTTTATTGTTGCACAATATCAAGAGCAAAATTACATTGGAAATCTGGATGATTATATCGTTCCAGTCTGAGCTTAAATGTTTATCAGTCTAAATCTCTAATAATTTACAAAGCTGTTTATTCAAAACTACAGTTATTTCAAATTTGTGCATATTTTTATAAAATAGATTTTGGATGAGATAGACTTCCATTACTATTCTTTTAACAGTCAATTAATTTTAATCATTCCACTAATTCCTTTGCAATAGTATTTTCTGCTCCATGGTTTTTTTTGGATGCAGAACTGTTTCTCGTCTGGCTTCAGTACACTGCAGGGGAAACAGTATTCTGTTAAAGACACCACACTCTCACACTGGTTTCTCACCAGGCTAACAACACCCGCGCCTCACACCAGCGATTCTGCAGACTGCACAGATTCACATCATCACCTCCAATCATGTCACAGGTCCAATAAACATGGCTGCATTCTCTTATATTTATTGCAGGGTCACAAGAACCATTGCTTGTAATCATGTTCCTGGTGCTAAGACTCCCAAACAATATACAATATAACAGTTAAATTAAAAGTGGTTGTAGAATATGGAATACCTGCCTTAGATCTGTTGGAAGATGAAATACAAAAATGTAGAATGCCTGAGAGGCTCTAAAGACTCAATACAGATCGAGATTCAATGAAGTACAAGAATCAGAGCATACTATGACTAAAAGGTACTTACGAAGTAGATATCAGTGATTGGCACATCATCATCCTCGTCTACAGAAGAGCGGCTGTGGCAACCAGAGGCTTGACTAGTGCAGTCCGAGTCCACCACTATTTTAGGACTCGCAGGAACTGTGGAACAGGAAGCTTCAGCATGGAGCTCCGGTTCTTCACTGTCAGAGTGAAATGAGAAAGAAAAAGGGAAAGAAAAAAAAAAAAAAAGAGAGAATACATTTGCATTCAATAAGGCACTTTTGTACTTGTCACTTCTTCACAAACACCAGTGCACATTTGATACGTAATCCTATGGGAAGTGACTACATTTACATTTACATTTATGCATTTAGCAGACGCTTTTATCCAAAGCGACTTACAAAAGAGGATTAACATTTAAG
>JAODTV010000007.1:29275832-29290145 GCA_025399955.1 Galeichthys feliceps
GTATTTTTTACCTACTACGTATTTTCATACGTAGTTAAACAGAGCAAAACGGAGCCTTAGTGTGAGAGCAGCTTAAGAGACCACTTTTCTGGAAAAAAACAAAACAAAAAAAACCCCCCCAAAAAAAAAAAAACCATAATGCAGGCTGCTGGATTTTGTTGCAAAAATAAGAAGCAAGTAAGTGTGACAGTCTCCAGAACTGTGGCTGGTTCTGCAAGATGCTCACTAAAACCTACAGCTCATTTCTTTATAAAACTTGTACCTGAGACTAATATTTTTTTAAGGCAAAGGGTCATCACACCAAATATTGATTTTGTTTAATTTATTACCGTTTACTACTCTTTATATTATTTTGCAGGTACAAATATTTAATTTCATTATTGTTGAAGGCATCTTTGTTTGACAGCATTTCTTTGCATATACCCAAGACTTTTGCACAGTACTGTACATTCACAAAAATAAATAAATAAAAGTTTTTATTTGGTATGTAGCCATGTTTAAACTTCTAACTATAGCACAGGCTTCTGAATTTTGTTTAAATTCACAGCACGAACACACAGCTGGAACTGTGTCTGGTAGTGTGAATGTTCATACAGTGAGACTCTTCTACGTGTAAATACAGACTATTCCTCCTCTTTCAGGACATAATTTCATTAAAAAAATCTATATAATTTGAAGCTAGAGTATGAAGTGAAAGCAAAATTTAGGGTTCCATGGCTAACTTCATTAACATCATAGTTTAGTGCTTACAAAAAGCTTTAAAACAGCTGGAAGGTTAAATCCACTGAGTCAAGGACATGTTTTGTGTTTGAAAAGTACCTATGATTGCTGTCGTGATCAGTGCTGCCTGATCTCCTGGGTGGAGAAGGTGCTCTCTCAGACGGAGGGAGGTCTGGGGATTAACAATGCAAGACATTAAAATGTGTTCAAAAGATGGAGGTGTAAAGATCAGTACAGGTGAGTGGTACATTAATGACAGTGTACAGACCAGATGGAGGTCTGGGAGGTGAGGAGGCTCTGTAATGAATCTCTGGTCTACTTTTAACTGACGGCACTCGAGTTTGAGCAACAACGCTGAAATACAAATATTTATGCAACTCAGAAAAAAAAAAAAGAGTATATTTACAAAGATGGAACATTTTTATTTGTCCTGACCTCATGTGGAAATTGAATGTAAAAGAGTCTGAAAATATTCTAGCTATTCTATTATATAAACTACTTTTGCAAGGTTTTTAATGCCTAAGAAATTCTTACTCATGTGTACGTGTGGCATGTGGACTGGGAACCACTGGGTAACTTGCATCGGAGTCAGAATCTGACGGACCTGCATGAACATAAATTTCAGCATCATATATTTTCAAAACAGCTTTCTCCAATCTACTTAGCTAAAATGTGTCTGATTTCACCATGCTCACCTCTCCTGATGGGTGTGGAGGGTTTTGACCATTTTGGGGCCGCAACCATGGGGGATAGTGCTATCTCAGGCGTGGCCCTGCCGAAGCATAAGGAAGAGGTGAGTGAGAGAAGGTGGAATTTGTTTGTAGCCAGCAACATGGGGGGGAATGTGGAAGATAAAAATTAACAGAATATTAAAGAAGCATTAATAGGGTGGTGTCCTTCGTTCGTTCGTGTGTGTGTGTGTGTGTGTGTGTGTGTGTGTGTGTGTGTGTGTGTGTGTGTGTGTGTGTGTGTGTGTGTGTGTGTGTTTGATTTGCAAATGGCGTATTACTGCCTGGCTTCTGATAACACCATTAGAGGCACTGCTTATCACAGCAATGGTACAGGAACTAATCTGAGCCAGTTTAGGATATATGGGCATTTTCCCAGCCTTCAAATCATATCCTTATAAATATATTCCCAAACGAAAAGAAAAAGAATATTTATTCTTTGACTGTCATTAGGGTTTAATAAAAATTACAGAATTGTTCTTTTAAGAGCACTAAGATATTCACCTCAAAACCTGACGTCTGTTTATATCAAATTAAAAATGGATATATTTTTAAATGCTGATGAATTCTGAATTAAAAGTAGTCAGGAGTTTTAAGCTTTCAGTCATGGTTGGTGAGAAATGTGACCAAACTATAACATTAAACCAAAAAAATAAATAAGAAAAGTTTATTGTATGGCTGATTTTTCAGTACATAATCTCTAAATCATACTATGTATCATACTCAGTCTAATTTAATGAGACTTGACTGAATCATATCACATGTCTATGGTTATTACACTTGCGATATCTTTGATATGATTTAAATATATTAAATGATTAAAATTTCATTTAATTCTGGTGATCATCTAGCACAGCAAAATCAATGCAAATACAGTCACATATTCAATGTGATTGGATTCTTTTTATTTAAGATCACAAAATGTATTACACTACAGCATAATGCTACAAAAATATGCAAACAGGCATAAGTGTAACAACTTAAAGGAGCAAAAAAACCCCATGTAAACAATATTAAAAAAAACAAATAAAACAAAAACAAAAACCAAACCAAAATGCACGCACAAAATAACCTAAATATCACACAACATGCATAACAAAAAGAATCTATTTGTTAAATTTTAATTAAAAATAAAATTAATTCAATCTTGAATGCCCAGTAGATAAATGGTCCTGTACAGGAGGTTCTTGCTGGAGTTCAGCATGTTGAATGCGGAGGGGCAGCAAGGCCTCCCTCATCAATACCTGTATCTGTTGCGCGAGTCCTGGCTGGACAGTGTTCCTGGTCTGAGTGCTGCTCCTGAACTTTCATCGGACTCCGACTCGGACTCATCTGTAGAAAAACAGCGTTAGCTATAGATTTAAATCTAACATTTTGTACCAGAGGCAGTGAAAAGGGAAGACAGTGGGGCGAAGGTGACAAGCAGTGGAAGTGTTAGAGGAAGGGTCTCACCTCGTGGTCGGGGTCTGTAAGGGGAGGAACTGGAACCGTGGCTGAGGAGGTCCAGGGAACGGCTGCGGGACGATGGCTTCAGGCCAGATGGGGAAAGGTCAGGGAGCACCCTGGGAGAGGGAGGGAAGGACAGAGTCACAATCTGAGTGTTGTAGAGTCAGACAAGACGCATGAGGTCACATACAGGAAATAAAAGCTGCGGTCCATTCTGGAGTACCTATTGTCTATTGTTAAATGTGCTAAAACGGAATAATTTCAACGTGGCAGTTCCCTTCATTATAATACTTCATTAGTAATCATACATATCATCTTTTAGTATATTGATATATTTATTCACTATCACCTGCCTGCTATCCATCCATCCATCCAAACCTGCCACCACCCCTGTCTTTACTGAGAATAAATGGCTTGCACTAAATAAAGTTATTATTTTGGTTAGTAAATAATATAAATACTAACTTTATATAATTATTATATTAGTATTTTTGGAAATCATATTTTACATTAAAGATAAAAATTAAGAAGGTGAGAAAAAAGAAAAAGAAATATGATGCACATGTGCATATAATCATAGCCTGGTAGTTGATCAGTTTTCCTCTTACCTGAGGGTGGATTCTAAGTCGATTACTGTTTGCTGAATAACTTCGATAGCTAACTAGCACTAACCAGCAAGTGTGTTGTAACAGACAGCAAATTAGTCACATATGCGTCATAATGGTATTTAATCTGTGTTATATACATGGTATATAACCTGCTAGTTGAAATGCAGTGATGGTGTGTTGAAACAAATGTTATGATGAGAGCATGACACACTACAGAGAGAAAATGTCAAGGAAAAGCAGGGGTTTTCCAAGTACGTGGTTTAGTGACAAACCTGGGTAAGTTAACTCCGAGTAAGTGGTAAACCCGCTAATAAGAGAGCCCTATGGCTTTGTTTTGCAAGATGAATGAAGCCATAGGGCTCTTCTATTAGGAGGGTTAGCACTCACTCCGAGTTAACTGCCCCAGGTTTGTCACTAAACCACGCATTTGTCATCCTCCCAGGTGTATTTGGAGCTGTTATGGGTGTAATAACTCTTACTTGTATCTGGAGTGACTGTCAGTCCTGGGACTCTCCCGTCTTGGGGGTGGAGAGGCACTGCGGTCTGAATCAGACTCGGAAACTGCTGTAATGCAGAACATTTTCTTAGCACGAGTTTCTGGCTATTCACCATTTTAATAGGATCAGATTTCATGACTTCAGATTATAAGGCAAATCAAATATTATATGAGGGGAAATTTAAAATACAACTTGGCTGATTGCTGACTAAATTATATTTAAAAAAAAGTGTTTGGGACAGACCTTTGCGTGGCCGTGGCAACGAGTAGGAGCTGCGAGGAGCATTCCAGTTATAAGGGACAGGAGAAGCTCGAGGATTCGGCAGTGCTGATACCCCTGAGAGCACTCTGTAATGACAACTACTCATTTACTCTCATATTAAAACCGGTATGCATTTCATTATATAAGTTAATGTGAAATAATAGGAATGTGTGGAGCAGTTCAGAGATGTTTGAAGCCTGTTGTGAAACTTTACCTGTACCGGTCTCGACTGTCAAGGCTGTCGTGTTTAAGTGGAGGAGGAGGGGATTTGCTGTGGTCTGATTCTGACTCAGACGAGACTGCACATGAACCAGGTAATAAAATAATTATAGGATTTTGATGTTGATAATGATTATTATAAACAAACAAACAGTTATTTATATTCAGAAACATCTTTCCTCTCATTAGTTTTTTAAATCCCCTTTCATTTACAGAGCAGAATGATGTAATAGAAAGTTTATTATATATAAATAATTTTTTTGCTAAATGGACAGCCTTTGGACACAAAAAAAAAAATCCTATCTTTGACACACACATTAGATTGTACACAAAATGGCTGCCAGATCGTGAGTGACAAGAGTGAAAAACCTGACTGATCAGTGTGTTTGTTTCAATAACAACTAAGACAGACTGACCTCTGCGTCGAGGCATTGCATAGGAACTTGGCTGTGGCCTGTTGGAGCGTAGATGGGGTGAATCACGAGCTTTTGAGGGAGGAGGAACCTCAGCCCGGGTTCTGAAACACAAAAGACATTTCTATACGGGCCTTTTCCACCTTCAGCATCACAGGACTAACTGTTAGGAGTGTGCTGTTTACCTGCGTGTGCGACGTTCTCGGGTCGGCGCACGAGACGATCGATTGCGAATGGGGACATCCATATCCAGATCAGAAATGTCTGGCGGGAAATAAATTTTATGCATGTTTTCTGGCATTTATAAAAGCACCTTCAGAATAGACACTGCAGTAAATTTTAGATATCTTTTTTTTTATTTTTTTTATTTAGTGACTCACCCTCCAGCTCTGAGCTGCTGCCGCCGCCCCTCTCCCCACCACTGTTCGGAGGGCTGTCCTGCACCTCAGGGATACTGACCAGGAACTTTCTGTCGTCCCTTAGCACCACCATGCTGAGTTTACCTCTCGATTTCTCCACTAGGTGCTTGGTCTCCAGCAGGGAGAGGTTCTCTGTCGTCATTCCATTAATCTAAGGACGATTTCATTTATTATTCAGATATTATTAACATTTTTTAATCATTAATCAGGTTCAATCAGTATTCAAGAACATTATACCTTGTGAATGAAAGCATCTCACCTTGAGAACGAGATCTCCCTCCTGCAGTGTGCCTTCTTTAGCAGCCAGACCAGTGGGAGTCATGTGCTTGATGAAAATCTGACTCCCTAACTTCATCCCATACTCTGAGAGTGAAATTTTGCATAGAAAACAAAAGCATTTAAAAAAACAAAACAAAACCAATGTTTGTTTTGCAATATACATTAGTACACCATAATTACCTGCACATTTGTTAGATAAATGGCTCATAGAATACATGTATGCTATCTAAATCCCGTACAGTACAGCTTCTCAACCTTGGTCCTGGAGTACTCTCGGTTTTCCCTGCTTAAAAACACTACAGCGTGCATGACAGGACGTACTCCAGGACAAGGTTGGGAATCGGCACTCTAAGGGATAAATAAAATCTGTAAGCGGTCATATGGCTCGTCCCCTCACCGTCTGTAGGTTTCAGCTTCACTAGCGTGGCTCTGACGGGTTTATCTGAAGTGTCCTGATTGGGTAGTCTCTTGAAACCAGACATAAGTGCCAAGTCGTGGCCGTTGCGTTCAGGTGTGATACTCCGAGGACGCCGCCCATACCCTGAGTCTGACCCACGCCGGGGTCTCCGGTCATATCGGTCATTGTCCAGCAGGTTTGATTGTGACGAAGCTCGTGTGGGCCTGCCACTGGTTGGGACCTGTATTGTGCGAGGCCTCTTCACTGTCTGCAAAAGAAGACACCAGCCACATTAATTCTTTCATCAATATGAATTAGTTTGGTCTCTCAGTGACCTTTCACGTAAAACACAAAATCTTACTACAGAAGGAAACCAGAGACCAGAGCCTGCTGAGGTGCAGATGAAGCACTGGTTTTGTGGGTGGTTTTACTCACAACGTTGGCCGTTTTGCCACAGCTCTTGAGGTGCTGAATGGTGTACTGTGAAGTGGTGTTCTCCATTGACACCCCATTCACCATGACTATCTGATCCCGTGTCCTGTACAGATGAGAGTATATATTTATACAGCATTTTTCATTTTGGAATTCATCATGTTTTAATCTGGATTTTTCACCAACTATTTATTCACCAAGCATTTATGAGCTACAAGAAAATGATCACTACTAATGGGGTATAACAAGGGGCATCACAGTGGTGCAGTGGTTAGCACTGTCACCTCCCAGCAAGAAAGTCCCGAGTTCGAACCTACTGATTGACTGGGGCCTTTGTGTGTGGAGTTTACATGTTCTCCTCGTTCCTGCATGGGTTTCCTCTGGGTGCTCAAACAGTCCAAAGTCCATGTGAATTAGGTCAACTGGCTACTCTAAATTGCTCATAGGGGTGAATGTGAGTGAATAGCTATCGTTAGCCCTGTGTCAGATTGGTGACCTGACCAGGGTGAACCCCACCTCTCACCCAAAGTCAGCTGGGATTGGCTCCAGCTACCCATGACCCTCAGTAGGATAAGTGGATAGATGGGGGCTGGATGGGGTTGCCAGATTGATTAGTGGTTTTATCATTTAATATTTTGAAATTGCTTCCAATTATATGCTGAAAGATTGAAATAATTGAGACTAAATTCCACTATATATACACACAATTTGTCCAGACAAATAAATAAAAAATCAGTTGGGAAATCAGCCCAAACTAGTAACAGTTGGTAAAAGGATTCAGGAGATCTCTCAGATAAGACAGAACTACACCAAAGGTTTCAAATGTCCACAGTAGGACTTTACAGTTAATACGAACATAATTTAAACAAAAAAAAAAAAAAAAAAAAAAAAAAAAGATGGCGCAATATGCTCTGCTGCTGCTTCCTGGTAAGGACCTTGTCACATTGAGTTTGCAGATATTTTCTTACTTAAAGAGACAGCAGCCTGTAACACAACACACTGCTCTACATTTTATAATGAAACATTATAATATCTTTTTTCATTTTACAAGGCTGGAAAATTATGCCATGTTAAACACAGCATGCTTAGGTGTTTGGGCTTGTAGGTTTTTCATACACAAACATGACAGGTTGGACAGGATTAGCCTGGAGGTGCAGGAGGAAGTGATGTATACATGAGGAACTCACTGTAGTCTGCCCATAGCTGGGCCGCCAGGCACCACATCAGAGACGATCACAGCTGTGTCCCCACTGGCTGGGTTTGGCTTATCTCTCCCGCCTGAGATGGCAAAACCAAATCCGAACTTGGGATCCTATTACCAAAACAAAAGAGGGGTGTGGAGAAAGAATGACGTAAGAGAACGTGTGAAAAATCTGCATATTCCAACAGAGAATCTAAGTGGGTCACATGATAGGAGACGTTCAAAAATGCAGGGTGTGTCCCAGTGAGATAAAAAGTACCGCTCTGGTGAGCAAACACGCTCTTGCTTTTACATTTCCTTGCCATCGTGTACCGAGTTTCACCCTCTTTCTTAACTCTTTAGGACGTATAAAGCAAAGGCAAAAGTGTAGGAAAGCTGAAAGGAAAAAAAACAAAAACAAAAAAAACTTACTTTGTTTAGCGTCACTGTATGCTGCTCCCATATCGTCATTTCCTCCATGTCTGCCTTCTAAAAACAAGCAACACGTTTAAATGATAAAAGCCCTCCTGTAGAGTTACAGGTGCAAAGTATCAACATGCAGCAAAAGAGACTCAAAACAGCTCCATGAGCAAGACAAGAACTGTGCCAAGAGTACGCTGATCGAAGGCCTTGGTGTTTTTCTTCCCACTCCCTGACTTAGAGGAAGAGTGACTCAGGCTGAGCATGCTCTCACCTGCTCACTACATTCCTAGAGGGCAGGTAGAGGGGGTGGGGCCTGCAACATGACACCTCCCCCTGATAAGCAAATGCATAATACACATCACCAGTCTCTGTGCACATTCTCTTCATGGCCAGCATACCAGCTCGTTTCGACATGAAAACACTTCAAAGAGTGAAACTAAGACAAGACCATGACACACAGCTCAATGAATCACTCTCACCTTAAGTGCAACACAAAGAAAGATGAAACCGATACTTAACCAGAAATCATTTCAACCTAGCCTCATTATGGTTTTTTCCCCTCTCTCTCTAAAGTCCCCTGTACTTAAACTATCATCAAGAAGATTTCAACTAGGCATCTCACTTTTTTTTAAATAGTTGTCAAGAAACAACAAATATGAAAAAAAGAACAGAAATAAGACTGACAATTATAAAATATAATCTACAATCACTGAGCCTCATTTATTAAAACTGGATAAGAACTCGTTTCTTATTTCATTTAAAATAATTTACAGGAGACTTCTAAGGTTTCGCCCTTCATAAAAAGCTACGTCTTTATGAATCTACACAGAGGTGCTTTAAGACCAAAGCCTTTCAAGATACACGTTTGAGTTTGCTTTTCCGAGACAGGAACGTCAGCAGGACACCACGTTCTTTTCCTGGAACTCAAAGGCGATTGCTCGTCTCAGATGGTGTGCCACTTCTTGTGTTGAGAAAACATTTACATTTTTATGTTTACATGTATTCGGTTGGCAGAACGCAACACTCTGAGCTCTCAGAGGACTTAACAGTGCTGCAGAAGTACAACACCACCAAGTCAAAAGATATACATCATAGAATTTCATTAATCACAGCTCTTGTCTCCGAGTGTGAAGAATGTTATAGATCATTTGACTGCAATACGCTACAGGTATTTAGTAGATGCTCTTATCCAAAGCGATGTACAGCGTACTCCGAGCAGCCTGGGAAGCAGTTGGGGGTTAGGTGCCTTGCTCAAGGTCACTTCAGCCATGCCTGCTGGTCCAGGGAATTGAACCAGCAACCTTTTGGTCCCAAAGCTGCTTCTCTAACCATTAGGCCATGGCTTTCCCTAACCCACTCTGGCCATGAGTTCAGAGTGGATTCCAGCATTATTAAAACCTGGAAGGATCTCGGGGTGAACCATCACCTTCATGGAAAAAATGTGGTCAGAAAAAAATCCTGACTGATTGTGATCAGAGATCACTTAAACACTTGGTCATAAAAAATTGGCTTTAGAACTCACAGCTATGTTTAATAGTGAAATTAAGAGCATTTCCACACTCAGGATTGGGACTAAACAGCTGTTTGGCCACTTGTTAGTGAATGACACACAACATTAAACGTTTTTATAAACCAATAGAAATATGATGATCATTAATATATAAAAATTGTAATAGTTGGTTGAAGTGTGATGGTATAAGAGGAATAAAACATGCTATAGTACTCTGTTGCTTTCAGTTCAAAATTAAATATCTAACTGTGTTATACACTGCCTGGCCAAAAAAAGTTGCACACACTAATATTTTATAGATTTGGACCGCCTTTAGCTTTGATTAAGATGCACATTCACCATAGCATTGTCTCGACAACCTTATGCAACATCGCAACATAGTATTTCCATCCACAGTTGCATTAATCTTTCACGGAGATCTTCTTGTCTTGACGACAGGAGAGTCGAACCACTCTGTAAAATCTCTAGCACATCCCAAAGATTCTCAATGGGGTTAAGATCAGGACTGTGTGGTGGCCAATTCATGTATGAAAATGATTCCTCATGCTTCCTGAACCACTCTTTCACAATCTGAGTGCTAATTTTATGGCCGTGCCATCAGGGAAGAAAAAATCCATTGATATGAACCTGGTTATTCAGTACATTCAGGTCATCAGCTGACTTCATTTTATTGCCCCATAACCTGACCAACTGAAGCAACCCCAGATCATAACACTGCCTCCAGAGGCTTGTACAGTGGCCACTATGCATGATGCATGAAGCGATGCACCCATCAGACTCATCAGACCACATGACCTTTTTCCATTTTTCCAGAGTCCAATCTTTATGCTTCCTAACAAATTGAAGCATTTTCTTCTGATTATCCTCACTAACAAGTGGCCACACAGCTGTTTAGTCCCAATCCTGTGAGTTTGTGTAACATTGTGAGTGTGGAAATGCTCTTAATTTCACTATTAAACATAGCCGTGAGTTCTAATACCAGTTTGTTTGTTTTTTTTTTACCAAGTGTTTAAGTGATCTTTGATCACAATCAGTCAAGAATTTTTTTTATGACCGCATTTCTTCCATGAAGTTGACGCTTCAATCCTATATCCTTCCAGGTTTTAATAATGCGTTGGATAGTTCTTCACCTAATTCCAGTCATTTCAGTAATCCCCTTAGTTGTTTTCTTTGCTTAATGCAGGCCAATAATTCGACCCTTCTGAAACACAGTAACATCTTTCCCATGAGCACGGGATACGTCTTCCAACATGGTTGTTTAAGAAATGAGAAGCTACTCACTGCATCAGTTAGGGTTAAAAGAACTGTTGCCAGCTGAAACACATTAATCACTGCTGTAATTATCCAATCAAAGGCTCTTCGGTATTTGCTTATTTAAGCCCAAACAATTACTTTTTTTGGCCAGGCTGTGTATCAGGAATAACATGCCAGGACATGCTGTTATGGGGGAAAAAAACAACACCAACAGGTTGGTGTAGTGCAGCCTGAGTTACTGTCACGACACTGTCACTGTTTTAGTTTTATTAGTTTCCTGTAAGAGCACATCTGTAAAGTTTAGCACAGTTTTGGACCAAGTCGGTTTAAAAAACAAAAACTGGTGGATTTCGAATGGCCCATCTTCAGCCCTACCTATGTCAGTGTAGAAACCCTTCATTTCTGATCAAAATAGCATTTCTTAAAACTTTAGCTTATAATTAAACAATATGCTGGTGTTAATCAGAAACTGCTCCAGCATGAAAATGGAGTCCTATTCCAGCTATCCTGACAGCTACTGATAAGATAAGATAAGGTAAGATAAAACTTTCATCGGGCGGCATGGTGGTGTAGTGGTTAGCACTGCCGCCTCAGAGCAAGAAGGTTCTGGGTTCGAGCCCAGGGGCTGACGGGGGCCTTTCTGTGTGGAGTTTGCATGTTCTTCCCGTGTCTGTGTGGGTTTCCTCCGGGTGCTCTAGTTTCCCCCACAGTCCAAAGACATGCAGTTAGGTTAACATGGGGCAGCCATGGCCTGAGGTTGGGCTGAAGTTGGGCTTGAGCAAGGCACCTAACCCACAACATGGGCCATGTACGTAATATACACAACAAAATAAGAATGGAACTTAAATAAGAATAGAACTTCAACTGAAGTAGAAATATTGCACTAATAAAATACTGGCAATTGAAATAGAAATAGAAATATTGCACCAGGTAGTGAATGTTATTTCACAGCATAACAAATAATGAGGATAGAATATGTGAGTAAAGTAACCAAAAACTGACAAAAAAAAAAACACAGGCTATGAACATAATTGTACACAACAATTACAAGAGTGAGACTTAAATAAGAATGATACTTACACATGAAAAGGATATTGTACCAAATAGTAATATTATTGCACAGCATAAGTAGATGATGGCGATGAGAAGCGAATAAAGTGACCAAAAGTGACAAAAAGGTGATAGTAACATTGAAAACAGTGCCACATTATGCCAGGCTGTTGTTGAAGAATCTGGCAGCAGTTGGGATAAAGGACCCTTGGTAGCGTTCCTTCTTGCACCATGGGTGCAGCAGTCTGCTTTTGAAGGAGCTGCTCAGAGCGCCAACTGTCTTATGTACGGGGTGAGAGGTGTTGTCCATGATTGACATTAGCTTAGCTAACGTCCTCCTCTCACCCACCTCTTCAATGGATTCCAGACGGCAGACCAGGACAGAGCTGGCCCTTTTCACCAGCTTGTTAAGCCTTTTCCTGTCCCTCTCAGAGCTTCCACATCTCCAACAGACCACAGCGAAGAAGATAGCAGATGCTACCACAGTGTCATAGAATGTCCTCAACAATGTCTTGCATGTCTACGAGCCACCCCAACAAACCAACTGCCTGTCCTCGCTGGTATCGCTCCAGCAGAGGTTAGGCGAGAAACAGCCACGCTGGCCCTCGCTCGAAAGGCACAGACAAGTGAATCCCACCTCCTCCACAAGATCGCTACGGAGACACCACAGCGCTTGCGTCTCAAGTCCCGGCGCCCCTTTGCCACACACGCCCAAGAACTGCTCCGCACAACACCATCTGATACCTCCAAGGCTGCCTGGGTCAAGGCAAGATGGAGGGACCAGTGGAAGTCAGCAGAACCATCAAGGCTCCACCACTACATTGAAGACCCCACAAATGTTCCCGGCCAGCACCTGCCCCGAAAGCAATGGACAACCCTCAACCGCCTGAGGACAGGCGTAGGATGCTTCGGGGCAGCAATGCAAAAATGGGGTTTCATGGACAGTGCCCACTGCGAATGCGGGGATCCACTACAAACTGTGGAGCATATAATAACTAGCTGCCCCAAACACCGGCCACCGAATGGCAATCGTGGTCTAATTGACCTGGACGTCCAAACACAGCTTTGCCTTGCCTCAACGGAGCTGAAGGTCTAAGGACATACGCCAGAAGAAGAAGAAGAAGAAGAAGAAGAAGAAGAAGAAGAAGGACCTCAGTCTCCTCAGCAGGTGGAGACAACTTTGGCCCTTCTTGTACAAAGCATCTGTGTTGGTAGTCCAGATAATGGTAACATCATGACATGTTTATGGACACGTCAGTGTTATGATACAGGAGTCAAGTAAAGTGATACTGCATCTATTTTTGGACGTCCACTTTGAGTTGTTCAAATAGAAAGGTTGGAGGCTAAGTGTGATTGGGAATTCCTGTCATGTTTGTCAGAGTGCAGCTTCAATGTGAACAAACATAGATGATGGAAAGAAAAAAAAAGCAGTACCTGGATAAAAGTTGAAAGCATTGGCGTGTGTGTGTGGGCGTGTGTGTGTGGGAGTGTGTGTGGTAGTGGGAATAGAAGTAGGGTTGATGTGGGAATCCCTGGAGAATCATGGATATATATTGTCTCACAGCTCTGTCTCACAGTGTAGGCAGTTCTGGCGTGTGGGTGTTATTAATAGCGAGCTTTAGAGATTAGACAGAGATGGAGTGTTCTCCCCTTGACATGTCCTGCTAAGCTGTTATGTCATTGCCCATTGCTTCTTCAGTCTCAGAGCTGATTGTTGATTCAGTCAGGACACAGAAACACGTTAATTTGTAGTCTGGATTGGCTGCATTATGAAATCTGTCTTCATTCTGTCCTGAGTTTATTAGTTCAGCAAGTCGGCTGGCAGCCTGCATAGAACTGCGCTACCACGAACTGTCGTCTGTGATCAAAGGGCAGATAACGTTCTGACATCAAGGTTCGAGAAACTCTCAGCCGCCACCGGAGAGGAGACAGGTGTTATTTTTCACCGTGTCATGCCTCGAGATCTCACTCTCTAGTTACTGGCTGTGGGCCAAACTTAGACAGGCTATGTTAAGAACACTTGTGTGTGTGTGTGTGTGTGTGTGTGTGTGTGTGTGTGTGTGTGTGTGTGTGTGAGAGACTATGTTTGCATGAAAGTATGGAAGAACAGAGGTTTGACTAGAGCCTGATATAAACAGAAGGGTAAAGGCTGTAGTCTCGAATCTAGACGTCTCATCAACTGAAAAGCAATGCGAGGAAATGCGAGCTTCTTTGAAATAAAAGATGAGATCCAATTGGCCAGAGGAAAAATCTTTGTTTGTGTTCAGGACCATGTGGGTGGAATGTCCTTGAAAGACTGCAGCATATCAAACTGGAACCCAAACACCAGTGTCTGAAAAACTGGTGATTGATTCATTCTGCAATATAGAGAAACTAAGTGCAACTGAGTGTCATACATACATATATATATAATGAATAATAAAATTATTCGATCTTCTCATCTAACAGTGCTCAATACTCAAAAGCAGAGCGGTATA